>JAHHUM010000615.1:66030-273710 GCA_036173005.1 Crenichthys baileyi | reverse complement strand
TTTACGGCCGCAGCTGTGATGTGTTGTCCTTCCGTGGCAACCCTATCCTATCAAAAGTGGTTTTTGCTTCGGGCGGAAACACCAATTTGTCCGAGGCTACCGCCCCCTGCTGGCGGTCAGACGCCTCGGAGCTCCTCCGGTACTTGTTCCCCATGAAGCGATCACTCACTCTATCTAAAGACTCTTAAAGGAACGACTCTCAACCAGTTTCTAACTTTTAGCTCTTTTTATTCTAAGTTAAGGCAGAGGAATGATTACAGAGATCAGCGCTGAGGCTCCCGTCTCGGACCGTCTGTTAGAGGATGATGAAGAGCCCCGATAGAAGGTCACCTACAGTTTTATATCTGGCAATCCAATGCAATGGATGTGCTCTCCCTCAGTGATTATCAGTAGACTATGTGTCACCATTGTGGTGTCTATCTGTTAGATTGTGTAGTAGCGGGTGTCCATACTTAATCTAAGTGTGCTGTAGCTTTCTAATCAAACCAGTTACACCAGCTGCTCCACTATCTACCCCAGTGCCCCAGCTTCAGGTCATTTATGACGAACCTTGGGTCATTTGTCCTTGTACTGTATGTCTATGAGCATTCTTATCCTATTGTAACAAAGGAAAACATTTGAACTTATATTTTATTTCTCTAAATTATAAATGGGAAAAACAGCTATGAGCATATTAATAAAGGTTATTCCTAACATAACACACCTGTAGACTTGTGCAGATATGTTATTTATTGAAACATCTCATATCTCTATCATTCTTCCTTCTCATCCCTCTTTTAGCCAGAGAAACTGGAAATGTCTCCACTTTTAAATGTCCTTTTCATTCTGGTCTCCACTGAGCAAGCATCAAGATTTGAAAACAATTAGCCCATTTATCACAGATAAAGTCAACAACAATATGAAACCAGAAGTGATCACATTCACACCAGCAGTTATATTTCGAAAACTTAGTCATGACAGCCAATTTATTTCCCGATCTGACCGAACGGATGTTACATGGTTTAATTGTGGCTCATTGCCATGATATTGATCATTAAGAGCCATCAGTGAAACTGCAGCCCATAAAGAAAGCAAACCTGAATATGTTTTTAATTCAATTCAATTCAGTTCAGTTTATTTATATAGCGCCAATTCACAACACATGTCGTCTCAAGGCACTTCACAAAAGTCAGGTACATACATTCCAATTAATCTTAATCATTAAACAGTGCAGTCAGATTCAGTTATTTATTCAAATTGGATAAAAAGTTTTTCTATCTAAGGAAACCCAGCAGATTGCATCCAGTCAGTGACTTGCAGCATTCACTCCTCCTGGATGAGCATGTAGAGACAGTGGACAGTCACTGGCGTTGACTTTGCAGCAATCCCTCATACTGAGCATGCATGTAGCGACAGTGGAGAGGAAAAACTCCCTTTTAACAGGAAGAAACCTCCAGCAGAACCAGAACCAGGCTCAGTGTGAGCGGCCATCTGCCACGACCGACTGGGGGTTAGAGAGAACAGAGCAGAGACACAAAGAGAACAAAGAAGCACTGATCCAGGAGTACTTTCTATGGGAAGGAAAAGTAAATGTTAATGGATGTAGCTCCTTTAGTCGTTTCACCTAGAAAGAAGGAACAGATAAACTCTGAGCCAGTTTTCAAGGTTAGAGTCTGAAGAGAGCACATAGAGTTAGTTACAGTAAAAGCTCAGTCAGTAGCTATGTCTAGGAGAGAGAAAGGGTTAAATACTGAAAGACAGGGCCATGTGGATCATCGGTAGAGGGTGAGCATTAAGTTGTTGCCAGCAGAAGCTTGGAGGATTCCCCTCTCCAGAAAGGTGTTACAGGTAGACACAGTGTCAGGCCAGGTGTAGCTTCTAGGAAGAGAAAAGAGAGAGAACAAAGTTAAAAGCTGAGATAACAGCAAATAATACAAAATTGGAGAGTAGCGTGAGAAAGTAGCGAAGAGGGTGAAAGTGGTCATTATGTCCTCCAGCAGCCTAAGCCTATAGCAGCATAACTACAGAGATAGCTCAGGATAACCTAAGCCACTCTAACTATAAGCTTTATCAAAAAGGAAAGTTTTAAGCCTAGCCTTAAAAGTAGACAGTTTGTCCATCTAGAGCCCACTGATGGCCATTGTTATACTAAAAACCACAACGAATGGGATACCTCTCTCTGTCAGATTGACCATAACCATTGGAAAAGAGAGGGGGTCAGGTAATAATAGCTCTACTTTTCATTAACTGTTATTGTGCTAATGGTCAGCTAAAGTAATAAGGGAAACATGCTAATGCTTCTATAAATCACACGCCAGTGAGTTACTGTCGTCAAACAATTAATAAACATATTACACCGTGAACTTCGGTCACTTCAGCAAACATTTCATTCATTGCAAACTTCTGTTGTGTTAAAACATCACCTGGACAAACTGACTAACTGCAGAAACTTGGACAGCTGAGTGGCTCCACTCTGCTGGGCTTGATGCAGAAAAGGCAGAAGTTCTTTATTTTGGTCTTAAATATTTTAAAGAGGTTAGTGATCACCATATCCATTTAATGAGCCTAATTTCAAGATAAAGTTTAATAGTTAATCAGAATATAAACACCATCAGCTCCAGTTTTCTGTGTCCTGTTTAGGAGGCTGGAATACTTTAATGGTGTCTTTACTGGTCTCCCACCAGAATCCCGACCAACACCAGGAAAATGAATCATATCACAGCCCTTCACTATTTGGAAAAGGAGACCGGGGTGGTCTCAGAGCCTCTGTCAGGTATGGACCATCACTGTTCCCAGGATCAATACTACAACATCCAAGATGGCGCCGTGGATGGTTGCCTCGGTACTTCACTCGCTAGTATTTTCTATAGGGCTTGTGAGTCGACGTCACGACACATTGCATGCTGGGTTGCTGCAGCCATTTTGTAAGACATGCTAACTGAAGCTTACATAAACAACCACGGACCGTGAGAACAGAAAATCCCAGATTCCCTACCGCAACAAATTGAACAGCGATACCTAGAAAAAATACAGTCAGTTAACGGCCTTGATCCCTACGAGCACAGTGAGTGGACAACCAACCTAAACGAAAAATATTTATTTTTATGTTGATACACATTTCAGATGTAGACATAAATATAATAAATAAATATAGGACGTAGTTCAACATTTGAAGTTACAGTGCCACATTTTTACTATTGCACTTTATGCCTCTGAGTATTTGGCTCAGTAAAGCTTCTGTAGCTGCTAGAATTTATGCACCTGTGGTCTTTTATTGTGGTTAGACTTTACTGCAGTGCCACTTTCTTGTACCCATTTACCTCAGAGCTTCAGTGTTTTGCACAGTAATGCTGGAATCTGTGTCCAGACTGCTGAGAAGATCCAAATGAACACAACTTAAATATAACCCCCCAACGTTTCTCATTGCGGCACCCAATTTTCACATTGTAGGCCCAAAACAATCGACACCGGTGAAATAAAATGGGGGTTTCAAAAGCCTGAGCCAAGCTGGTGGCACATCAGACAAAATGGGAGTACTGGGCTGTCCCTTCCATCGCTTACATCCTAAACAGGTACTTTGGTGATGTTTAACTGCCTGTTTTCCTCGTAATATCCAATACTGGCATCTTAACTCAGCAAAAACCCTCTCTGGACCAGGGTGAAGCAGGCATTGATCAGTGTCACTGATAAGTAGTTTTGTTTTGGCATGGTGAGGATCCAGGACAATTGGATGAATGTCAACCTCCATTGTGTCAGAGCCGGTGGGACTTCAGAGACGTCCACCGACCCGAATGTGACCAAGATCATTGTCCCACTCAGGTGGCAGACAGTTGAATCTACTACTTGGTGCCCTTTGGTTACCAGGTTTGAGTGCTCTCATTTCTTCCGGGAAGCTCTCACTCTGACAGATTTTCTCAATGTGAAGCTGAGTGTTACGGATCATTTCAGATTGTGATGTAATTGGGTCTGAGTTGCCGCCCCATGGAGAGACTGATGTTTTCAGTAGGTTAGCCAATGAGATATGTTGTGAAGCATCTATAGCTGGAGCGACTATGCACTGCTGAGTGAGTCCGCAGAAGGTGGTTTGCTGAAGTTCTTCTGAATTTCCTGCCAAAACTGAAGCTGGAGCCACAGGCGATTGCTGAATTGGTTTATGCAGAAAGGCAGGACCATGTGGCCATCGACTTGGAGTTAGGAGATCGGCCATGCTTTTCCCACAGCTGATATCATCTGCAGGATTGTTTGAGAATCAATATACCGCCATTCCTGGTTTGGAGTGAGTTCGTGAATCTCTGACACTCTTGTGCCTACAAACACTTTGAAACGACAGGATTCACTTTTGAGCCGGTTCAGAACTGTTGTAGAGTCTGATCACAGGAATGTTTTGGAGATGTGCACACTAAGCTCACAATGAATAAGGGCAGAGAGCTGGGCACCACTCAATGCACCACACAACATAAATCCCAGGTTATAAGGGTTTAGACTGTTTGTTTGGAGTCGGCCCCAAACCTGGAGATGTTCCACAAAGTTACCTCTGTATTGTCTTAGCAACTAGGAGACCTGAGATGGTCCTCACACATGGACAATGTTCACAAGAAGGTCCAACAGAGACTGAACTTCCTGAGGTAACTCAAGAAGTCCAACCTTCCCCAGGAGCTGCTGGTCATCTTCTCCACTGCCATCATCCAGTCTGTCCTGTCTTCATCCATCTCAGTGTGGTTTGGTTCATCCACCAAACAGGACAGGTCCAGACTGCAACCAACAATCAGGTCTGCAGAGAGAATCATCAGGGCTAACCTTCCCTCCATCAAGAACTTATACAGGTCAAGGGTCAGGAAAAGGGCAGCTAACATCTCTGCAGACCCCACACACCCTGGTCACAAACTGTTAGGCTTTTACCTTCAGGTGGCGCTACAGAGCACTAATGATAGAAACCAGCTGCCACAGAGACAGTTTCTCACCCCAGGCTGTTTCTCTGATGGACAACAAACAAATAAACACATTTCTCTGCCACAAAAGATAAAAAACTCAAGGTACTCGTACTCGTCATCTTCCGCTTATCCGGGACCGGGTCGCGGGGGCAGCAGACTCAGGAGAGACGCCCAGACGTCCCTCTCCCCAGACACCTCCTCCAGCTCCTCCGGGGAGAGCCCAAGGCGTTCCCAGGCCAGCTGAGAGACAATCCCTCCAGCGTGTCCTGGGCCGTCCCCTGGGCCTCCTCCCAGTGGGACGTGCCTGGAACACCTCCCAAGGAAGGCGTCCAGGAGGCATCCGATATAGATGCCCGAGCCACCTCAACTGGCTCCTCTCGATGTGGAGGCTACCCTACGGAGGAAGCTCATTTCACCCGGTTGTATCCGGTCATGACCCAAAGTTCATGGCCATAGGTGAGGGTAGGAGCGTAGACCGACCGGTAAATCGAGAGCTTCGCTTTTCGGCTCAGCTCTCTCTTCACCACAATGGACCGGCACAGTGACCCCATTACTGCGGCAGCTGCACCGATCCGTCTGTCGATCTCCCGCTCCATTCTTCACTCGCTCATGAACAAGACCCCGAGATACTTGAACTCCTCCACTTGAGGCAGGAACTCCCCTCCAACCTGAAGAGGGCAAGCCACCCTTTTCCGGTTGAGAACCATGGCCTCAAACTTGGAGGAGCTGATCTTCATCCCAGCCGCTTCACACTCGGCTGCGAACTGCCCCAGCGCATGCTGTAGGTCTTGGCTACAGGGGGCCAGCAGGACCATGTCATCCGCAAAAAGAAGAGACCCATCCACTGGTCCCCAAACCAGACCCTCTCCGGCCCTTGGCTGCGCCTAGAAATCCGGTGACAAAGGGCAACCCTGCCGGGGATCCAACACACACCGGGAACAGGTTTGACTTAGTGCTGGTGATGCGGACCAAACTCCTGCTCCGCTTGTACAGAAACCGAATGGCCCCTAATAAAGGGCCCCCGATTCCATACCCCTGGAGCACCCCCCACAGGGCACCACGAGGGACACAGTCGAATGCTTTCTCCAGGTCCACAAAATACGTGGACCGGTTGGGCAAACTCCCATGAACCCTCGAGTACCCTGTAGAGGGCATAGAGCTGGTCCAGTGTTCCACAGCCGGGACGAAAACCACACTGCTCCTCCTGAAGCCAAGGTTCGACTATCAGCCGGACTCTTCTCTCCAATACCCTGGCGTAGGCCTTACCAGGGAGGCTGAGAAGTGTGATCCCCTGTAGTTGGAACACACTATGGTCCACCCCAGTCTGCCAGTCCAGAGGCACTGTCCCTGACCGCCACGCAATGTTGAAGAGGCGTGTCAACCATGACAGCCCTACAACATCCAGAGACTTGAGGTACTCAGGGCCGAGTTCCCAGCCTCTGCTTCCAACAGGGAATGCGTGATGGCAGGATTGAGGAGTTCCTCGAAGTACTCCTTCCACTGCCCGATAATGTCCCCAGTCGAGGTCAGCAGCCTCCCACCCCCACTGTAAACCGTGTTGGCGAAGCACTGCTTCCCCCTCCTGAGGCGCCGGACGGTTTGTCAGAATCGCTTCGAGGCCAACCGGTGGTCCTTCTCCATGGCCTCACCGAACTCCTCCCAGGACCGGGTTTTTGCCTCTGCCCGGGCCGCGGCACACTTGGCCTCACGGTACCCGTCAGCCGCCTCTGGAGTCCCATAAGCCAACCACAGCCTATAGGGCTCCTTCTTCAGCTTGACAGCATCCCTTACTCCCGGTGTCCACCACCAGGTTCTGGGATTGCCATCGCGACAGGCACCACAGACCTTAAGGCCACAGCTACCGGCAGCAGAATTGACAATAGATGCAGAGAACATGGTCCACTCGGACTCTACAGAGGTTGGACAATGAAACTGAAACACCTGGTTTTAGACCACAATAATTTATTAGTATGGTGTAGGGCCTCCTTTTGCGGCCAATACAGGATCAATTCGTCTTGGGAATGACATATAGAAGTCCTGCACAGTGGTCAGAGGGATTTTAAGCCATTCTTCTTGCAGGATGTTGGCCAGGTCACTACGTGATACTGGTGGAGGAAAACGTTTCCTGACTCGCTCCTCCAAAACACCCCAAAGTGGCTCAATAATATTTAGATCTGGTGACTGTGCAGGCCATGGGAGATGTTCAACTTCACTTTCATGGTCATCAAACCAATCTTTCACCAGTCTTGCTGTGTGTATTGGTGCATTGTCATCCTGATACACGGCACCGCCTTCAGGATACAATGTTTGAACCATTGGATGCACATGGTCCTCAAGAATGGTTCGGTAGTCCTTGGCAGTGACGCGCCCATCTAGCACAAGTATTGGGCCAAGGGAATGCCATGATATGGCAGCCCAAACCATCACTGATCCACCCCCATGCTTCACTCTGGGCATGCAACAGTCTGGGTGGTACGCTTCTTTGGGGCTTCTCCACACCGTAACTCTCCCGGATGTGGGGAAAACAGTAAAGGTGGACTCATCAGAGAACAATACATGTTTCACATTGTCCACAGCCCAAGATTTGCTCTCCTTGCACCATTGAAACCGACGTTTGGCATTGGCATGAGTGACCAAAGGTTTGGCTATAGCAGCCCGGCCGTGTATATTGACCCTGTGGAGCTCCCGACGGACGGTTCTGGTGGAAACAGGAGAGTTGAGGTGCACATTTAATTCTGCCGTGATTTGGGCAGCCGTGGTTTTATGTTTTTTGGATACAATCCGGGTTAGCACCCGAACATCCCTTTCAGACAGCTTCCTCTTGCGTCCACAGTTAATCCTGTTGGATGTGGTTGGTCCTTCTTGGTGGTATGCTGACATTACCCTGGATACCGTGGCTCTTGATACATCACAAAAACTTGCTGTCTTGGTCACAGATGCGCCAGCAAGACGTGCACCAACAACTTGTCCTCTTTTGAACTCTGGTATGTCACCCATAATGTTGTGTGCATTTCAATATTTTGAGCAAAACTGTGCTCTTACCCTGCTAATTGAACCTTCACATTCTGCTCTTACTGGTGCAATGTGCAATCAATGAAGACTGGCTACCAGGCTGGTCCAATTTAACCATGAAACCTCCCACACTACAATGACAGGTGTTTCAGTTTCATTGTCCAACCCCTGTATGTCTCCAACATCCCCCGGAATTTTACACAATAGGTTTACACAATATGTAAAAACTCAAGGTGTTTTTACATATTGTGTTTGTTGTTTTGAAGCATTAAAGTTGATTCTGGTTCGGATTCTACTAAGCTCTGGAACCAGTTCCATCCAATCCTGTGTTCAAGGAACCTTACCGGTCCTGCAGTTTTCTAATTTAACATACATTATATTGAACTCCTGCTGACCGGTTTCCTGACAATGTTTCCCAAAACCAGGAGAAACTGTTGGAGAATCCCTCATGGGGACTTTACCTGAGTAGGTAAAGTCTCCAAGCTGCAGACTCAGCGATCCATCTGGTTTGGGTCAGTTCCATTAGAATGGAGAACCTCAGATATTCCAGTGTAAAGCAAACATTCCCATTGAGTTTATAAAATTGGAAACTGTTAAATATAAATCTTTACCCAGGAATTTGAATCAATTTCACAATAACAGCCAACATGTACTCTGCTCAACAGCTACTTTTATTCTGAAAAGCAGAATTAGTGTTTCAGGACACAGACTGTGGCTTCAGGTTCAGGCTGGAGCAGGGGTGTGTGTGATGGTTAAAAATACATTTTAAAAACCTTTACAGAATCTCAATTGCCACTGTGGCCTGTCGGAGCTTCAGAACCACATAGCAGGTTCTCAAAGATCCCAACAGAAGTGTCTCATCAGTTCGTGGCAGTCACATTCCATCTGACCTTCTGAATGAGTTGAGGCTGAAAACAGTCTGCAGCCTCAAGAGGAGGCGCCGGTGGCGAGCAGGCCAGACAGATGTTGTGAGGGTGGCGGCGGCCTGAAGGACACTTTGTGACATCACACTTAAATTAAATAAATAAACTGAAATGTGTGAAATTGGGCCGGATTCAGTCGGGTTTCATCAAACAACAGAAAACTGATAGGAACACTAAAGGAATTACAGGAATATTGATCCACTGATTTTTCTCCCTAAGCTTTTAAGCACTCCAACCCCCACGATGCACTGCTGCAGCTGGAACAGCAGGAGACACTGTGGAGCACTCAGAGAAACTGGGTGAGACGTCAAAATTGATCTGAGGTCAGTTCAACACTTCCTGTGGTACCGGTGTATGGTGGTCCTGCCTACTGGATCAGGACCTGCAGGAGGAACAGGGGACTTCAAACAGAACTTTTCATGCCAGGTTAGAACTCAGCAGAACAGGTAATGGTTCTCAGAACAGAAGGAGAGAAACAAAACGTGGAACCCCCAGAGGTCTGTGGAATATGATTCCTGATGATTGGTTGCACTCCTGACAAAAAGAGCTCCAACTGGGTTCTGTTCAGAGGCTGACGGATCAGAACAAAACAGGGACTGGAAAACTGATCATGAGATCCCTACGATAAGGAAATGGTTGATCTGGACACCAGGGGCCTCATGTCATAAAGAGTGCGCAGCTTTCATACTAAACGTCTGCGGTAGAAGGAAATTCTGAAACCTGCGGCGCACAAAAAAATCAGATGTAGAAGCTGTGCGTAGACACGTCACCGCACACGTAGCCTTCATACATCCCAATTTATGGTGGATTCTGCGCAGCTGCACGTGGCGCTTGGACCGCCCGGTTCACGCCCCTGAATACATATGCAAAGTAGTATAAATAACCGGAAAGCACCCATCACGTGTCCAAACAACCATGGCAACGGTTGTGACAGTCGACACTAAGAGAGACTTTGACTAGACCATCAGGGATGTTTGGGTCAGTTAAAGCAAACCAACAACTTGAATGACATCAGAGACTCAAATCTGACTGGAAATAAAATGGTTGTCGGCTCGAACCCGTCTAGTTCTACAATGTCTGCATGAGATCCAAACGGCGCCATCTAGCTGCTGCACTGAGCTCAACCATAGCTAAATGGTGATCATCATGAGGTGAATGTCTCCTATATGTCTATCAGGAAGACTGTCACCAGACACTATGTGAAGAACTTTAAATCTTTACAACCATTCAGGACGTCACATAAAAAGATAGATAAGCCATCGCCACGGAGGTTTGTTCCCAACACAACTATTATTATTAAATTAATTATAATTATTATTATAGTATAAAGGGATCATGAGTTGAGGCCATCGTTGCATTGCATCCATCTGAGAGGCTCCAGTTGAATGGACCGCAGGGTAGTAAGAACTGGAACTGGTACCGTTGGTTCTGTTTCCCTCTGTAGCACTGAGGCCAGCTCCATGCAGAGCTCCAAGATGATTGTCCTGGACAATCTCAACCAGCTGATGAGCCATGCATCATCATGTACCAGCAGGTCAGGAGGATCTCCAACTTCTTCCATTGGTGATGTCCTCCAGCTGAACCAAAGCTGCCATCGTTCCACAATTAGGAGCAGCTTTAGCAGCTATTTATGGACATGTGTGATTGTCTCCAGCTGGTCCACCTTAGGAACCATCAAACCTGACTTGTTAGGAGTTAATCTGCTGATCCGACACAGTTTTATTCTCAGTGAGAATGAAAGTGTCCCTTAGATGATTCTCATGCATTTTCTGCTCCTCAGCTCTGACTGATGAGCATTTCCATCTACAGGTGACAGAAACAGAGGAAGTTTCAGTTTCCATCATTTTCTGAGGTTGTTTCCATCATTTCCTGAGGTGTGTTACGTTATTGAGGCTGAATGTGATTCAGTTTCATCGCTCTGGTTTAAACCATAAAAGCTCAAAGTCATGAAGAAACATCAGGTTTGATGGTCCATGAATGAAACTGGATGGAGTCATATTTCCGTGGGTTTAGGGGAGGTTTACTTCTCTGTAGTTTATCAGTGTTGATAGAAAAGGTTTGTGTGGATTTACGCACACTTTCACGCAACGTTTATTTTTGTACATGCCGAGTTGAGTGTAGAACATTGTTCCGCGAGGTTTTTGAGCGTTCGCACGCTTCGTACATGAGGCCCCAGAACCTTTGAGGATCCATCAGAATACATAGAGAACATGAACCTCTGACAGTTTAAACTGTGATCTACTGGGCCAGGCAGAACCAGGACCAGAGGCTCTGGTCTGAAGGCAAATCTGTCAGGAATGGGGTGCGTTCACCAAGCATTCACCTGCTCCAGTGCTGCTATGAACATCATCACTAGAAAAAGTGATCAGTAAGGCGGAACCCAACAAACCTCCCCAACAGGACCCGTTTCAGAACTTTTGTGATTGGATCCTTTCAGTGATTTGCTCCTTAAATAAGCAGCAGCTGATGGTTGGTTCTGCTCTTCACCAGTTTTAGCCTTTTGGTACCAGTCTTTAAACATCTGATACCACCACCAATCTTTAAGGACGTTTGGTTATATGACTCCAGTCAATTATTCTCCTTTGATCAGGGACAGAACCTGTCATTGTTCCTCAGAGCCAGCTGGTGCAAAGTGGGATCAGAAATGAGGGCAGCAGATATTCAGTGCAATTTTAAAATCACAGGAAGTAATGTACATTTATCTGAAATTGCAATGAAAGTTCAGGACTGTGGAGAATATTTATCTACAGGTATGTACTGTTACCCACCCTTTACGGCACTGAGACACTAGATATGTTTACATGTCCAACATTTCTTGATCAGATTCAAATATGTTTGGATCGAACACAAAAAACCCAAATCCGAATACACCGTTTATAAAAATCCAATAATCATGATGTGAGTTTAATGCACCACGCTTATTTCAGAATAAGAGCATTTTGACATGCACAGTTTATAATTTCCCTGAACAGGAGGACAGAGTGGGAGGAAACAAACATCCCTCCAAGTTTTGCCACTGAAGGCGGACATACCTTCAGTCAGGTCAGTTTGACTCTCGTTCAGAATACAATTTCTTTCTGCTTGAGCCGAATCAGATCAGAATATTCTGACCGGCACGTTTCCATGATTCATTTTAATTCCGATCAGCCCTTTATTCTGAATACTTATGTCCATGTAAACATGCCCAGTGTCTGCATCGAAGTCATAATGAAATGTATTAAAAAAACTAATCTAAGAAGGAGGAAACCATGAAAATCTCATAAAAATAAACCCTAAAATAAAATAATTAAATGTGGCTTATTGAACATAAGATCTCTCTCTCTCTCTTTGTTCGTTAATGACCTGCTTTGTGACAATCAGATTAATTTATTTTGTCTCACAGAAACCTGACTGCAGCAAGAGGATTGTTACTATAAATGAGTCAACTCTTACAATTTAACTTTTCACATTCCTCGAAATACTGGGCAAGGAAGAGGTGTAAATGGTAAAAATGGTAAATGGACTGAACTTATTTAGTGCCTTTCCAGTCATACTGACCACTCAAAGCGCTTTACACTAGAGCCACATTCACCCAGACGCACTCACTAACGCTCACACATCCATACACCAATCGCAGATCGGTGGGCAATTTGAGGTTAAGTGCCTTGCCCAGGGGCACATCAACATGTGGCAGGAGGAAGCCAGAACCCTCGGATTGCAAGACGACCACTCTTTTTACTGAGTCGCCAAAGTCGCACAAAGAATCCTACGATAAAAATTAGCTCCATCTTTCAGTCCGATTTATTGACTAGTCCCAGACCAATCAATAGCTACAACTCTTTTGAATATTTAATCCTCAGTTTTCCTCATCCAAATTGTAAAGCGCTAAAACCACTTCTGTTTGTTGTTTTGTACCGTCCACCAGGCCCTTACTCTCAATTTTTAGATCAGTTTTCAGACCTTTTATCTGATTTAGTGTTAAATATAGATAAGGTTATTATAGTGGGGGATTTTAACATTCATGTTGACACTGAAAATTAATCCTATCTTAGATTCATTCCGCTTGGCTCAAAACATCTGCGGACCTACTCACTCCTGTCTTCATACTCTGGACCTTGTGTGTGGGTTAGGATAGGCTTTGACTGTGAACAAATAACAGTATTTCCTCATAACCCTGTCCTGTCGTCCATTTTTAATAACCATTGAGTTTAATTTAACTCCACCCCTGGAAAGAAAATTTCATTAATCCGGATTCAGATCCATCAGTATAGGTTCTAATCCAGCTCATTTGTAATTGATCTTAACAAGCTTTAACACTGTGAGCTGAAGGTTCTCGGCTGACTTGTTTTTAACAAACTTGAGCTGAAAGTTCTGATCCAGCAGGTGGGAACCGACCATGATGTCACACAGGTATGGAAGACACGTTTCTAACTGAGCATGCTCACTACAGTACAGCAGCTACATCCTGCTGTGAGGTCAAAAGGCAAGTGGGTGGAGCCTCAGTTCAGAACTCCACCTTGCAGGCAGGAAAAGTCTCATCCTGCATGGCAACGGTACTGTTGCTGCCTAACACGGTCAAATTAAGCTCCCGCTGGCGCTCGTGTGTATCCTGGTACCACTCGTGCATCGCCATCGAATCAAAGGTGGGGATGAGGGTCACCTGAGGGTAAGGGCGGGAAACAGACTAATCAGACCAGCAAAGCATAATATGGAGGAGATGGAAGTGACAAATTTAAGGATCGTGACACCCACCGGAATGTTGGGCCAGCTGCTCTTCCCCTCCAGCAGACCATCCAAGAGGCTCCTTATTAGCACCTCCTTCACCGGTTCGTCTCCACTGATGATGTAATATGAAGAACGCAGGCGTGTAAACAGGTCCTGGTTCACGGTGGAGGAGGCAGAGCCAGAAGGCAGGTAGGTCAGGTCCACGTAAACCACAGAAACATCAGAACCAGCAGAACCAGCTGGGATAGAACCTGGACATGACATAAACAGATTAAATTGGGTTATTTCAGAGGGCTGCTCAAAGCAGTCAATTATAAACAATTTACAGGTACGTCAGAGCAGGTGAGATAGCAGGTGTGAACAGGAGTGGAACTCAGTGTCCCTTAGAGGCTTTTAGGTGCAGCCAAAACTAAGAACTCTCACTAATGACTTGGCCTACCTGATGATTGTGGCCTTGTAGGTCCAACTTTGGATCCACCAAGTGAACTTTGTGATACAGGTTTGGTGTCTAGGCTGGTCTTCAGGGACCCAGTGGAACTGGCTTTGGACCTGGTGCTCTGGGCAGAGCTGCTTCCTGACGTGGTTCTCTGCAGCGGTTTCTTCCTGACAGCGCAAATCTTTGCGCTCTTGTCAGCCTCGGGATCGGTCATACAGGCCCCGCGCTGGAAAGGTAGTGGGGGCAGGTCTTTAACAGGGGCCGGGGGAGGGTCAAGCGAGGAACGTAGTCCTGGTCTGTGGTTGAAGTGCTGGCTGGAATGATCATGTGGCTGACCCGGGAGGAAGAAGCCGGAGTCTTCATCAGAGTCGAGGTCAACAGTGATAGAGGGACACTCCTCGGTGCTGGGGGGCATGTCAGAGTCCGTGGCGGTTGGCAGGGAGTCACTAATTGATGTGGGTGGTGTCTCCTGACTATAGGCTGAGGTTTCACTGCTGTTTTGGTTCAGGGAGGGATCGTTATCCGACAGGTCTGTTGAGGTGTCGGGGTTGAGGCCGGGGCTTGTGTGATGTTGGTGGTTCTCTGAGGTTCTGGGGTGCTGGAACTCACAGGGGGACACCAGGCATAGGTCAACATCATGTGGAACATCAGAGGTGAGTTCTGGCATCCTGTGGATGTTCTCCCTGGATCCACAACATCCATTCTGGGTGGACCTGATGGGAAGAACCAGGCCGGTGCGGCAGTCCGAGTCTATGATGTGTTCGTTTGCGCAGACTTTGGCAGATGAGACTTGCTCTGAAGAGACTGAAAGGGAATAATCAACCTCTGTGGAGTGGGGGGAGTCGACCTGAGCCGGCATGGACGTCATGGTTGGGGAGGAGTCTGGAATCATGTCCCTGACAGGACTGAGGAGGCTGGAATATTTATCCTGAGAGGACGTGGAGTTTTCCAGACCTTCCCGCAGGGAGCTGATGTCCGAAGTTCTACATGATTCTCCCCGATTGTAGTCCTCAAAGCCCAAACTGGAGCCTCTGGCTCCGAAGGTGCTCTCCTCCCCAAAGCCCAGAGTGTTTTCTCCAGGAGACTGATGGAAGGGGGTGTGTCCAGCACTGTTCGGAGCCGAGTCTGCAGGAGAAACCAGCTCAAGACTCTTCTCCTCTGCCTGGATTTTGGGGGAACCCTCAGGCACCAGAAATGTTACAGGAGTGAGGTCAAAGTTAACACTGAGATCACCTTTTGACGTTTTGGTAAGATGTGAGGAGGTGCCGACCAAATCCTGGTCGGTCTCCACAGAGCGAAACTTCTCTGGACTCTCTGTGGTTGAGATTTGGTTCCCGTTGGTGGAAGTTTCCTCAGGCGGCCCTGTAGTCTGCTTTGGACCCCTGTTTCCGTTGTCATCTTCCAGACGAGGTCTGTCAAGCTCACATGTCATGTCCTCAGGTGTTGAACTCTTGAAACAATTAACTTCCTTCTGGTTTTCCTTAGATCCAAGCTTCCCTTTTATCTCCTTGTGTAAGGTGTCTTTCTTTGGAAGCATCCCATCCTTCTTTATATTCCCAGTTTTCCCTGAAACTTTCTTTTGGTCTGTAGCTCCAGTTGAGGAAGTGGTTCCACTGGTTTTCTTCACTTCTTTAACCAGTAACTTCGCTGGTTTTTTCTCATCGGTTTTTCCGTCCTTTCTGTCTTTTTTGGGTTCTGCTTTAGCCTCTTTCTTAGTCTTCAGACTTGTTATGTCCTTCTTTGCAACATCCTTCTTCTTCTCTGTGAGTTCTTCCTTCCTCCCAGAAGCAGCAGACACCTTCTCGTCCTTCTTCTTAATTTCCTTCCGGTCCTTTGACTCCTCTTTCTTTGGATTAGGTTTCTCAGAAGCTTTTACCGGCTTGGATTTCAGATCAGCATCCTTTATTTTAGCCTTTTCGTCTGAATCTTTGGGTGTGGAGTCACCCGCTGCTTTAGTCTTTGTCTTCAGCTCCAGTTTCCGGACTTCGACCCGTACAGGTTTGTCTTTCTGCAAGGCACTGTTTGGTCTAAGGTCTTTGGACTTGAATTTGAGACTTTCCCGACTCTCTTCACGCTTTAGTGGCTTCTGGGATTTGGACGCTTCAAGCTCCTCCAAACACACAGAGGCTTGTTTGAGGAATTCTAGATGTGACAGTTTTTCAAGGCCGTCCAGGATTTGGGTCTGTGGTGTGCATCCGGGAAAGAGAACTCGAATGATCCTCTCCTGAGGACTGGATGGATGCCAGACCAACAAGGCACAGATGGAGACCAGGCACGTTAGTGGAAGATGGGAGCTCTTTGTGCTGGAGCTGCTGTTTGGCCAAAGCTGCACCAAAGCTTCAAGGTCCTTACAGCCTCTGACTGGATTCAGGATGTACAGCTCCAGACGGCCCACTCCCATCTTTTGAAAAAGGATCACTGGTTCTATGGTGGGTCCGTTAGGCCTACACAGAGGTTCAGGTCTTATTGCTAGCTTCTGTAAGTTCAGCAGAGCGTATGCTGCAAGGTCACAACTCCGCAGCTGGCTGGGATCTGGCTTAATGGACTTTAACCTGTCAGGAGCGTTGAAGAAAACCACTCCAATCTCTGGGGAGATGAGGTTCTTCATCCTGTCCTCTTCAGGGTAAGATCCAGTAGCCTCTTGATCCTGCTCAGCCACCTTCCTCAGCAGCAGACTGTTCAGGCCTGGCAGGTTGTCTACGCCAATGTGAGTCAGGAGCACCAAGTCAATCCTGTCCAGGTGCCGAACCAGCTTCCAAAAGCAGGAGCGGGGATCCGAGCCACCATTTACCAGGATGTTAAAACCGTTGACGGCGAAGAAGGCAGAGTCCCCCCGCCCCCCTGGGAAGATGTAGCAACAGGGTCGGGACAGCTTCAAGAAGCCCACAGTGCTGGGGGGCTCCAGTAGGTCGAAGGGGGACTCGTGCTCCAGAGACTCCGATAGGTACTCTGTGAACTCCTGAAGACCCTCCATCTCAGGAAGAACAGGGACTGGGTTGATCTGGATGCTTATAAAGTCCTGCAGGTTATGTTTCTGCAGCTCTGAGTCCCTCCAAAGCCCGCTGACTGGACAGCTGAGGGTGAGATGGGCCTTCAGAACTGGGTCAGCTGAATTCAGCAGCTCTCCAACCTGTAGCATCAGAAAAATTACTGTGGCAGCTTTTACATTTAAACACAAACAGACTCTCAGATTCTGGACAGAAACATGCTGGACTTTCAGCTGGTTCAGAACCCTGTAAACATGTTCTCACCTCTTCATCAGCAAAGATCTGCAAAAAGTCCCTGAAGGAAAAGCAGCCCTGCTGCAGGACAAGTTCTCCACTGCTCTCCACACACTGACCGGCCAGAACCAGCAGCTTGTGCCGAGACGGGTCACAGACCAACCGCTGGACCTTAAAACATTCAGAAAAACACCAGAGAGAATCGCAACGTCTTTCGTTGTCCCTCAGTGAAAAGCAAATGGAGGCAGGCAGAGACACACGAAGATGAGTGACAACAATAAAACTACGAGTTAGAACCCAAACAGCCTCAGATCCTGAGAAATCATTTCAAAGGGTAAACAACTGTACTTTTTCGGGTATAAAACCGTCTCCAAACTTCTCAGTTATCGCTCTCTCTCTCTCACACTCACACACACACACACACACAAACACACACCCACACACACTCTTGTTTTGCTATATGTAGTGAGGACCATGTGTTGACTCCCATTGACTTCCATTGATTTTCAGTCATTTTCAACCCTTTCTATGCCCTAACCCTGACAATAACCCTAAACCTAACCATTACCAGTGCATGCCTAACCCTAACCTTAACCTAAACTCAATTCACACCTTAGTCCTAAACCTAACCGTTAGCAAAATAGGTCGTGAGGACCAGCAAAATGTTCTCACTTTGGTACCAACGGTCCTCAATTTGATGGTGAAATCGGGAAAATGGTTCTCACTGTGATGCCAAGACAGGAACACACACACACACAGACAGACAGACACACACACACACACGCACACACACACACACACACACACACACGCACACACACACACACACACACACGAGGTAAGAAGGAAGTCTTACTTCTGATTCTCAGTTCTCACCTCTGAACAGACAAAGCTGCGGGCTGGGTTCACCACCACCTGGGTGTCTAGTACCTCTCCACGGTGCTGCAGAGTCCGCTGACCTGCAGATCCAAACAGCACTTGTTTAGCAACAGGGTGAACCCGTCTCAGACAGAACAGACCGTGTCTGTGTCACAAGTCAGCACCAGAAAGTCTGGTTCTTATTTCGTTAAAGTGACCTCACAGATGGAGGTAGGTTATAGCTCCTGACCCTGCAGCTGCAGGGTTATTTTGGATCAGAACCAGTTCATTTATAAAGCTGGAACACTGAAGGAGAATCAGTCCGATCTGACTCCCACTTCCTTCAGTCCTCGCATCTTCATCTCCACCCATCTCTATTTGACATCAAGATGCATTCACTGAACCTGGGAGGTTGGAGTTCTTCTGCTTTGGGTCGGATTGTGGAAGCGGTTCTGCTCTTCCCACAGACAGATTGTGTTTCTGTCAGCAGTTGGTAACAGTAACTGAACTGTTTAATCTAATTTGCATGAAGCTCAGTTTCTCATTCAAACCGTCTTAGTTTGGACCTGCATTCAGAACCGAGCTCATCTGATTCAACATTATTCACTCAATACAAGCATACAGACAGATTTATATTTATTAGAAATGGACACTAGTTATAAAACCGAGCAGTCTGGTTTAGTTTATCATTTCCATGTTGGTAAAAAAAAAGAACTGGTTCAGAACCAGAAGGGTGGTGGGAACCCCCCTGATGTTGCTGCAGGCGCTTCAGCAGAGTCTCAGCTGACTGTGTTTATGAGCTTACAGAAGACAACCAGCTGTCTGTGTGAACCACACACACACACCCACACACACCAGGTCACCATCTCTGTCTGATGAGGAGTTATTTTATCAGTGAAACCCCTCGGATGTCCTGAGAGGGTTCAGTTCCAGAAGAAGGTCCATCTGCACAGAACCAGTCTGAGGCTCAGCAGAGCAAGCTGAACCATAGCTGGTTCTGATCAGCAACACTAACATCAGCACAAAGCCCCGCCCACTTTAGCCCATTTCAAGTTCCCCGATAAACAACCAACCACGAACCTGTAATCACGGATCACTTTGTCCTTTTACAACACCCATCAAGAGCAAGAAGGCTCCTTACTGAGCATGCTCAGTGATGACGGACCCAAAGGGGCGTGGCTTACAGCTAGCTGCATCTCCCTGAGCAATGTGTGGCAGGGCGGAGACCATGTCTCCATCCTCCTGCAGGTTTTCTAGTCCGTTTAAACACCAGCAGAGCTGCTGTGCACCGTCCTCAGCTTCTTCTCGCTGCCTTAAGATTCTGCTGAGCAGAATATTTCAGCGGTTCACACACTCCTGCTGCCTCTGCAGCGGTCTTCACTTCGTATGCCACTACGTCACACTCCGTCTACAACCATGTATTACCTCTTCATAGTGGGGTGGGTTTGTGTCTGCACCCCAAGGTGGATCAGGTGGAGCAACGTCAGCCCTGCAGTTCTTGTTCCGACCTCAGTCGTGGCTTAATGCACACGTGTAGGTCAAGTGGTTTCGACCTACTGTAGCCCCGCCCACTGCTACTAGACCCACTACTCATTCTACCCCTGCCTACTGGTACCGCTTCCAGTGAAGCATCATGGATCTTTGGTATGCCTCACCTCGGACGTCTTCAGACAGAAAAGCCGAATGTCTTGACACAAAAAGCTTCAGCTGCTGATCCAGAACTGGAACATCCAGACTCACCTGCCAGCAGCGCACACCTGAAACAGAAACATCACCTGATCATCATCATCATCATGAACACAGCATTTAACCCCCCCGATGTCCTCACAGCTGCTGCTGTCTGCTGTAGGCTTAGCCAGGAGGAGAGGTTCTCCATCCTGGCGTGAATCTGGACCCACAAACCGATCAGAGATCCTGCATCATGATCATCATCACACTTTATGGCTGTTTGTTTAGGAACAATAAAGAACTTCAGTCTAACATCTGGAACTCTGTGGTTCTGCTCCGTGGTTCTGCTGGTTCCAGAGATTCACAAGATCAAAACGCTGAGGCAGCTTTTCTTTTCTGACAGGAAGTGACTTCTTTTAATTTTGTGGCACTAGTGGCCTTTATTTGACATATTCAGACAGGAAATGGGCAGAGAGACACGCAGCAAAGGTCCGAAGGTCGGGAACGGAAGCCCGGACTCACAGCGTCTACTGCTACACTACGCTCCAGGAAGTGACCTTTAACATTACAGAGATAAAACACCCTAACACACCTGAACAGGTATGAAGCTAAACAAACACCTCAGACAGTGAGAGGAAGCTGAGCAGAACCCGTCTCACACACCGTGATCAGAACCTGAACAAATGCCTCACTGAGCACCCGTTTCCACAGAGGGTGACCCATCACTTTTGTTCCCATCTCTGGCCGATAAGCTGTTTCCTGCACAAACAGGAAGGTGGTGTGTAGAAACAGAACTTCCTCTTTCTGTGCAGCAGCAACAGAATTTGAGCGGGTTCTGCAGAGAGACCCAGATCCACAGCAGTTACCATAACCAGTTCGGCTTTAAACCAAACCAAAAGAAGAGGACTTCTGGGGCCAAGTCCTGAAACATCATGAGCACCTCCTTGAGACTCTACAGGTCCAATCAGAACAATGAACACCTGCTGACAGACATAAATCCAAACTCTCTGAGACCAGCTGAGAGCTCCGAGTGGAGCTGCTTCTTCTGACCTGGAAACAACTCAGAAACTGATCAAGTTCCAAACATTATGCTGACACAAACTGACAAAAACTATTCAGAACCAGGTCAGAACCAACAGAAAACAGACCGAACCCTGCATTCCCTGGTTTTTGATCATCACAAGCAGCAGCCAATCCGATGTACTGGTGGTTAGTTAGAGACTCCGAGTCCAGTTTATGTTTCCAGATCACTCTGGCTGTTCTGACTGGTTCTGGTTTGACTCAGTCAGCTTCCGGTACAGGAAGCATACACGCTAACACAGATAGCATGGTTCTATCTCACCACCAAATGTTCTTCTCTAAATCCCTGTCATATATTCAATGCACACTGCATTCCTTCACATCGAGTCTTAACCCATGAAAAACCCGAACCGGGTTCTAAATTAATCCGGTAACCCGCTGCTGCTCAGAGCTCAGGCTTTTATTTTGAAGGGCCGTCAGACTTGCCGCCCTATGGTTCGGTTCTTCAGTGCTCCAGAAACCGCTCACCTGCTTCTATCTGCCGCAGTACGAGCTCTAGCAGCCCGCTAGGCTGCAACGCTCCCACCACCACCAGCACCGAGTGATCCGCAGCCGCTGCGGGCTGAGAAGAACCGGGACCGCCGCCCCGCTGCGCCGCCATCACGCCGCCGATTGCTAGCCGCCAACGTCATTCCGTACGATCACGTTTAGATCCGCCCTGCTAACGGTAGGGGCGGGAAGACGGGTTATTTGCAGCCAATCGGAGAGAGGAGAACTAAGGCCCCGTCCAATCATAGGAGCGAGGGGGAATTATGCGAAATCACGATCAACAGGAACATTTCAAGTCGAACTAAACCTCTGTGGCAGGCCGTTTTAACATTTATTAGCTTGACCGAATATGTATTTCAGACATCTAAAATGACATTCTTCCTATCTAAAATGAGCATTTCAGATATCTTGAATATAATTCTTACTAGTACAAGTGATGTCACTTTCCCCCATTCATGTGTATTTGGCTTTTACTTCCTCCTATCTAAAATAAACATTCTGGATGTCTAAAAATAAATTTTAGATCTCCGTAATCCAAGAAGGCTTTTGAATGTGACGTCTGCAGCGCAATGCATTGTGGGAGCCCTGGCGAAAGACAGGCATCTAGGCCCTGTCCCAATACCCACCCTACGCCCCTCTATGAAGTGTGTACTTTGTAAGTGCATGTAGGGGTTGAAGTGCGCAGGTTACAAGCATACAAAATTGGAGAATTGGGACAGTAGGGGTTACGTCATCCACTTGCACCTCTGCACCGTAACTGCAACATCAAAAAGGGCGGGAACCAGCGCTGTTTTCACAGTCTTGCTGCTAAAAAACAATTTAAAACTGCAACAAGCAATTGTTTTGAGGAGAAGAAGGTGCAGGAAGCGAAGGAGGCTTTTACACCAGACTCTCGCCGCACCAGTATTTGTTTGAAAGGTAACTTCAGTGTTATGGCCTACTGACTGCCCAGACTCACTCTGAACCCACTGGTATCTTACAATGTTGAGCCTGGAAAACCAGTAAAAAGAAATATTTGTCGGCTTGCTGTCTAAAGTTTACGCAGTTCTTATTATTCTGATTTGATGGTTGATTACGTTGATGGTTGTGATTGGTTTTGCTCAGAACATCATCCGCTTTGATGCAGGCTTCGCCGAAGTGTGGATTGAGGGCACAAAGGGGGCAGGTTCTAAGGATCACACTACGCACTCGAACCCATCAATGGGAACACGCAATTCAGGGACACAAGGGTGGAAGTGCGAGTATTGGGACAGGGCCCTGGTTGAAGCGGTGCCGTTTTGTTTTGATTTAACATTCTAAAAAAACGATACAACGGCAAATAGTTGCTGGGTTATTAACTTCTACAATCGGTCTCATGACCGGAGAGAAAAATGGATCCCAAATGGAGTGCGTTTCTTCCGTTTTCCAGCTTTGAATAAACACAATGGTCAGAGCTAATACACCTTGCTGCGGGGTAACATACCACTGAGCATGGTGCTGCTATGACACGGTTTTACTGGGCAAAATTATGACAGTATGTTGACCAATATGTGCCCCGGTATTGTATTGAAAGTGTAAAACCCAATAGCTTTGTGAACCACCTGTGAAACCACACTCCAGTCCAGTAGATGGCGGTAATGCACTTTAATACTTGGTTTCACAGCTGCCATAAAACACAAGAAGAAGAAATTCTGCTTCCTCTCCGCAAGTAGTAATGGTGTTGGTGGACAGAATCATAACAAAAGGTCATGGAATTGAGCGAGCCCTCAGCCAGGGAATTTGTGGCGACATAGAGCGTCGATCAATAGACAGTTGCGTGAAAAGTCTGTCAAAGGCAGAAGTTCCGTTCTGTTTTCATTTTAGCAAGTCCAGAGGGAAAAATACACCGACAGTGCTAGAAAGCGGGAAAAAAACGACTTTCTGCATGAGGGGGTCAAAAAAGTCACATCCACTATGACGTGTCCAAACGTCGCATCAGGTGATCAGTTACGTACATGTAGTCATTTAATTTGATATACGTAAAAACTGTTAAAGATAGGAAGAATGACAATTATGGATATCCACAATTAAATTGTTCCTAGTCACAACTGCAGTGTAGATATCTGTAATGACATTTTTACTAGTAAAAATAATTGATGTTAGAAATTACATTGTAGATATCTGAAACGTTGTCTTCATTTCTGATATATGAAATTGTCATTATGACTAGTATTAAGTGGATTATGGAGATCTGAAATTAGAGTTAATCCTAGTAAGAATTATATTTAAGATATCTAGAATGTTCATTTTAGATAGGAGGAAGTAAAAGTCCAATACACATGAATGGGAAAAGTGACGTCATTTGTACTAGTAAGAATTATATAAGATATAGTGGTATACAAGATATCTGGAATGTTCATTTTGAATAGGAGGAATTTTATTTAAGATATCTGAAATACATATTCAGTCAAGCTAATAAACGTCAAAAGGGCCACTTATAAATTGTAAAGATTTATAGGTATCTGAAACTTAATTCTTACTAGTACAATTTTATTTTTTGATATCCTGAAATTAAGTTTCTGCTAGTAAAAATGTAATTGAGGACATATATAATTACAGTTCTGACCTGTAGGAATGTAATTTTGACTAGGAAGAATCCTATTTTAGCGATCTACAAATGGAACAACAAAGAGGAGTGCGCTTTGAATAAATGTTAAAACGGCCTAGCATAAAATCCCCGTACTCGTACTCGTCGTCTTCCGCTTATCCGGAACCGGGTCGCGGGGGCAGAGGCTCAGCAGAGACACCCATCACAGCGTCCTCTTCTACCCAGACATCCCTTCCTCCAGCTCCTCCGGGGCGGAGCCCACTAGGCGTTCCCAGGCCAGCCGGTGAGAGACATAGTCCCTCCAGCGTGTCCTTCGGGGCCGTCCCTTCTGTGCCTCCTCCCTCCGGTTTGGACTTGCCTGGAAAGACCTCCCGAGGAAGGCGTCCGTATTCCAGGAGGTGAATACGTATAGATGCCCGAGCCACCCCACTGGCTCCTCTCGATGTGCGAGGAGCAGCGGCTCTACTCCGAGCTCTCCCCGAATGGGCCGTAGCTCCCTCACCCTATCTCTAGGGAGCCCGGAATTTTTCCACCCTACGGAGGAAGCTCATTTCAGCCGCTTGTATCCGTGAATCTCTGTCTTTCGGTCATTGACCCAAGTGCATCGGCCATAGGTGAGTGGACAAGGGAACGTAGACCTGACCGCGTAAATTGAGAGCTTTTCGCTTTTCCGGCTCAGCTCTCTCTTCACCACAACTGGACCGGTCACAGCTGCCCCATTACTGCGGCACGCCGGCAACCATCCGTCTGTCGATCTTCCCACTCCATTCTTCCTCTCATTCCTCGTGAACAAGACCCCCCGTACGGTATACTTGAACATCCTCCACGTTTGAGGGCAGGAATCTTCCCCTCCAACCTGAAGAGGACAAGCCACCTCTTTTCTCCATTGGTTGAAACCATGGCCTTGACTTGGAGGAGCTGATCTTCATCCGCAGCCCGCTTCACACCGGACTGCGAACCGCCCAGCGCAATGCTGTAGGTCTTGGCTTAGAGGGGGCCAGCAGGACTCATGTCATCTGCAAAAATGAAGAGACGAAATTCCACTGGTCCCCAAACCAGCCCCCCTCCGGGCCCTTGGCTGGTGTCTAGAAATCCTGTCCATTAACAGTTATGAACAGAACCGTGACAAAGGGCCTCCCTGCTGAGACCAAACATGCACCGGGAACAGGTCCGACTTAATGCCGGCAATGCAGACCAAACTCCTGCTCCCGCTCGTACAGGGGACCGGATGGCCCCTAATAAAGGGCCCCCGACTCAATACTCTGGAGCACCCCCCCACGGCATCACAAGGGACACAGTCGAATGCCTTCTCCAGGCCACAAAACACATGTGAAACCGGTTGGGCAAACTCCCATGAGCCCTCGAGTACCCCTGTAGAGGGTATAGAGCTGGTCCAGTGTTCCATGGGCCGGGACAAAAACCACACTGCTTCTCGTGAAACCGAGGTTCGACTATCGGCCGGGACTCTCCTCTCCAATACCCTGGCGTAGGCCTTACCAGGGAGGCTGAAGGAGTGTGATCCCCCTGTAGTTGGAACACACCCTCCCGGTCCCCCTTCTTATGAAGGGGGGGACCACCACCCCCGGTCTGCCAGTCCAGAGGCACTGTCCCCGACCGCCATGCAATGTTGAAGAGGCGTGTCAACCATGACAGCCCCACAACATCCAGAGATTTAAGGTACTCAGGGCGGATCTCATCCACCCCCGAAGCCTTGCCACCGCGGAGCTTTTTAACCACCTCGGTGACTTCAGCCTGGGTTGATGAAAGAGTCCAACCCCGAGTCCCCAGCTCTGTTTCCACCCAGGGAATGCATGATGGCAGGATCGAGGAGATCCTCGAAGTACTCCTTCCACCGCCCGATAATGTCCCCAGTCGAGGTCAGCAAGCCTCCCACCCCCACTATAAAACAGTGTTGGCGAAGCACTGCTTCCCCTCCTGAGGCGCTGGACGGTTTGCCAGAATCGCTTCGAGGCCGACCGGTAGTCCTTCTCCATGGCCTCACCGAACTCCTCCCAGGCCCGAGTTTTTGCCTCTGCCACAGCTCGGGCCGCACCCACGCTTGGCCTCACGGTACCGTCAGCCGCCTCAGGAGTCCCACAAGCCAACCAAAAGCCGATAGGACTCCTTCTTCAGCTTGACAGCATCCCTTTACTGCCTGTGTCCACCACCGGGTTCTGGGATTGCCGCCGCGACAGGCACCGCAGACCCCTACGGCCGCAGCTAACGGGCAGCAGCATCGACAATAGATGCGGAGAACATGGTCCACTCGGACTCTATGTCTCCAACATCCCCCGGAATCTGGTCAAAGCTCTCCCGGAGGTGGGAGTTGAATACATCCCTGGGGCCGAGGGCACCGGCCCCAGGCGTTCCCAGCAGGACCCTCACTATGCGTTTGGGCCTGCCAAGTCTGTTCGGCTTTCCCCCTCCTCCAGCGGATCCACTTCACCACCAGGTGGTGATCAGTGGACAGCTCAACCCTCTCTTCACCCGAGTGTCCAAAACATGCGGCCGGAAGGTCTGATGATGCGACAACAAAGTCGATCATTGACCTCCTGCCTAGGGTGTCCTGGTGCCAAGTGCACTGATGAACACCCTTATGCTTGAACATGGTGTTCATTATGGACAATCCGTGACTAGCACAGAAGTCCAATAACAAAACACCACTCGAATTCAGATCGGGGAGGCCATTCCTCCCGATCACGCCTCTCCAGGTGTCACTGTCGTTTCCCACGTGGGCGTTCCCTGGCAGGGGCACTATCCAGCACCCCCGACAGGGAAACCAAGAAGGCCCGGTACTCCGCACTACCGCTCGGGCCGTAGGCCAAAACGACAGTCAGAGACCTATCCCCGACCCGAAGGCGCAGGGATGCGACCCTCTCATCCACCGGGGTAAACCCCAACACTAGATGGCTGAGCTGCGGGGCAACAAGCAAACCCACCCCACCCCCGCCCCCCCTCAACCCCGTGGGCCACTCCAAGTAGAAGAGAGTCCAGCCCTCTCAAGGAGATGGGTTTTCCAGAGCCCACGCTGTGCATGGAGGCAAGCCCAACTATTTTCTAGTCGATATCTCTCGACCCTCCCGCCCCAAGCTCAGGCTTCTTCCCCCCAGCGAGGTAACATTCCACGTCCCTAGAGCCAGCCTAAGCATCCGGGGATCGGGCCGCTGAGGTCTCCACCTTCGTCCGCCACCCAATCCTATTTGCACCGGTCCCTCACGGTTCCCCCGGCAGGTGGTGGGCCCACTGGGGGATGGCTTCGCGTCTCTCGTTCGGGCTTGGGCCGGCCGGGTCCCTAAACCTAAAGCACTTTACAAAATGACTTAAAAAATCTAAAGTAGTTATAAAATAGTTATCACATGCCCAATCTTTTTAATAAAGCCATCCAAGAACAATTAAACAGGTAAGTTAGCTGTCTCAAATAAAATGTGTGTAAAAGTAGACATAAAACACAGAATAAATAACATCATCATCATAGCCGCACAACCATACCCTAAACCCTAAGCAAATAATGTCTTTTCTAGCTACTTTGCATAGATTTTCTTATTTTTAGTCCAGTAAGTCTATCTACACTACATAATGTGATGATGAATAAACCCAGCTGCTCTGACAGACCCATCTTTCTGTGGCCTCACCTCTGTTTTGTTTTTAACAAGGCAACTAGCTGTGCTTGGAAGGTTGGCTGTAGAAGTAGTTCACAGAGGCTCAGGATGATAACATGACGTGATCTGGCAAGAAAAAGGCGACATGACAGTGTGTGGGATTATAATGAAAAACTGCATACAAAGATGTCATAGCCTTGACAAAATGGCTTCGGTTGCAGTGTCCGTCACGACTGTGTATGGTGTCATGGGATGAGATTATCATTGAACATTTAGCTAAATAATATAACATTCCTATTTCTTTCACCATATTTTCCTTCTTAGAGCAGTAAAATATATCATTTGTCCTTCACTGTCATGTCTGTGTCCTCTACAATCATTTTTTTATCATTCAGACCAGTTGCAATTTCAAATATGTTGCAGGTATTATATCATTTATTTCGCAAGACGTTGCATAATCACAACCACTATGGCACACAGTAAGTTCCCATCCTTGCATAGTTCACCCACTCACACCCCCATTAGGCCTTTTTCACCTGGTGTTCTGCACCGACTTTAAATGTCAAACAAAGTAATCTCCAAAGGGAAGGAGGGACAATTTCTTGATGGGAACAGAACTGAGGAGGTTTTCTGATTGAGCAAAGCTAAATGCCATAATAAATATATATATATATATTGTAAGACTGGTGTCATCAGTACATCATTCTTCTGCTCATTTGATTTTTAACACATAGCTGCTGTCAAAATTATAACCTCCTTGTTTGTCAAATAATAGTACATTGTTTATTTAATTTGATGTTTTTGTGACTGTAAATAACTGATAAATCAACCTTAACCAAGAAAAAATGTTTTTGATTGAAGCTTTTTAACAGGTTAAGGTAGAACAATGCTGCTAAACTCCTATATCACCTCCCTCTTTTTATTGTTGGTTGAGTATTTTAACTAATAATGGAAATTAATAATCATAAAAACTAACAAATCACCTCCATACTGTAATTGAATTTATTTGTGTATCATTATCTTAGGATTTTAAAATGCACCCTGAAATCAATATTGGCTTGCACCAGTACACATCAACGATTATCATAAAATGAGCCTTAAATTAAGTATCCTGTTTCGAGTTTGTAGTAATTTTTCATTTTGTCACATATCCACATTTCCATGTAATAATTGCAATAGGTATGCTTTATGACATATACAAAGTTTTGTGAAGGATCTAAATTTAGACCCATACCATTACCTTATGGGTTTCAACCGTGCTTAACAGTGGATGCACTAACAGCAGAGAAAAATAGCCACACAGTTTCCCATTACTTGACTTTTGCAGCATGTCAGCTAGTAGCTTAAGAAATGTTCTGTGCAATCCTTCGAAATTTAAATTACAAATATGCTGGCTTGCACTTATGCCTCAATTTAAAATGTCATATTGAGCAAAATTGCGTCCCTCTGCTGTCGTACTCAGAGCAACAGAGGACTTTTAAATCTCTAAATAAAGAAGGATGTGAGGGTTGATCATGTTTATTAGGTCTGCCTGGCTTCATGTGCAGAATAGTGCTCTGTGGCAGCCTACAGGAATGGTGTGGCATGAAGCTGAGTAGATGTGAAATGTGGGCACAAGCTGTGGGCGAGATACACTTCCTAAGTCTCCATAGAGATGACAGGGAGACAGGAAGGCCCTGTGCACACTCGGCCGTCACTAATTTAAGATGGCAACCACAGTCAGAGAGCCTTGGCGGAATATAATGATAAGTGCTTTTTTTACGTTTTAGTGTAGGATGCGTTATTGCTTGGTGACAAACAGTTGCAAAAAATCTGTCCCATATGTTTTGTAGCCACACACTATGTGAAATACCTTGTATAATTTTCTGCTTGATGGAACATTGTCCCTTGCCATCTGCCTATACTGTAACATTTAACTGTTACGGAGACAATGAACAATCTGTTTAGGTCAGAAAGTATTTGTCCTTTCTATGTATTTCTTTCATTATAAGACCACAATTATATATTAAGTAAAGTGTATTTACATATTACGTTGTGGTAACTTTTTTTCGATGAAAAAATAAAATAGAAACATTTGTTCCTCCCGAAACAGATGTGGGTAGGTGTGTCTTTGCCTACTTCCGTTTTCTAATTTTATTCTCATAAAAGCTTATTGCTGCAGCACATTAAAAAAAACATAAGTTCATCAAAAAGATATAAGGCAATGAAAAAAACAAAAATTATTTAAATCAGCAAAAGGTCATAAAAAGAAAGGGAACGAAAGCACGGAAAAGGGTTCTTGCATATATACACAGTGCTTGTAACCTCTCCTCGTTCCATCAGGCATGTTAAAAATGCAGTCACAAAACTTTGTTCCGAATAGTTAGAGTTTTCCATGTTATAAAACACAAAAAAAGCAAAACACAAAGATAGTGCATAATTATGAATCGAGGAATGACTACATGGTTTCTAAAAGTACATCGTAAAATAAAAAAAAAACATTATAGTGTTGTGTGCATTTGTTTTTAGCCAGTATTTGAACGTCAATAATATATAGTAATATACTATACTAATACATATGTAATAATAATATAATTTAACGCACATTTCCAAGACTTGCCACCGCAGTCTCACGCTGGATCAATAGGTCTTGGATTTCTTGTTACTCCTAACAAAATCACAATGTGATGACCCCACCCATGAACCATTACACTGTAGCTTACGCCTGATAGATGTAGGGATTGTGCCCTCCTGATGGAAAGTAACTTCACCCCAATCTCCAAATCTGTTCTGCTGTTTATTTTCATTTCATTTCAAAATTGAAGGCCTAGATCGGGACTCACACCTTCTGTGCCACCGCCCCCATTACTTAAATTTTCGTTATTCTTTTTCAACTCGCAACAATTGCATGTTAAAAATAAAATTTCAAAAAAGTTCTTTGGTGATAACGATCAAAGTCTTGACGTCAGCAACAGACCATAAAAAGTACCTTAGAATCGTTGCCTCATGCAACAGCTTCCTAGTCACGCAGTTTTAAATTGGGACTCTGGTGGTGCTACTTCAAATGGTAATATTATTGCCAGTTAAAAGAAATATGTAGGTAAAATTAAAAACTTATTCTTTAAAGGTAAACCTGCTAGGGGTATGAATAATTTTTAAGTTAATTGTTGCACTTTGCAATTATGTCAAACATTTCAGTTTTGGTTTCATCTGACCAGAAACCCATTTTTTGTTTCCTATATAGCTTGTGAAAAACTTTAAGTGTAACTACTTTTGACTTACTTTTTACAATGTCTTTTTTTCTTGCTGCTCCTTCACAAAGATGAGATTGCTGGAGCACATTACAAATAGTTTTCTTGTCAACAGTTTCTTCCCCTCGAACCATCGATCTCTGCCGCTCTGCCAGAGTTACCATTGGACCTCTTTACTGTTTATCTGAGTAATCGTCTCCTTGCTTGGGCTGTGAGTTCAGGTGGATGGGAAGGTCTTGGTAGGATTGTGGTTGTGCTGTACTCTTTATTATTAGATGATACGGTTAGCAGTGCTCAGTGCGATGTTCGAATCTTGGGAGATACTGTTTTATAGGGTAATCCTGCATTAAACTTCTCCACAAGTTTTACCTGACCTGTCTGGTAAGTTCCACGGCCTTAATGATACTGTTTGTTCTCTCATGTTCTCTAGCAAACCTCTTTCACAGGAAAGCTGCACTTATACTGAGCTGAGTTTATACATAGACCTGGACCTTGTTAACTAATAAGGTAAGAGGGTGTGCTGATTTTGTTTAGGGATACTAAAGGGGCTGAATACAAATGCAGATCACACTTTTTAGACACATTTATTTTCAGACGGTAATTTAGCATCCCAATAAGAAACACTGCAGTTTGTGGTTTTAAATTGTAAAATTAGGAAATGTTCTTATGATATGTATATTGTTTGTAAAGAACTATTTGGTGCCATCAAAGGCTGAATTTATAAATTTGCAGGGGCAATTGAATAGAACGGTTCAGATTATTAAGAACCCACAAAATAATGCCAGACAGTCACCTGATCTATGGTTACCTACAAAAGTAGAGGCAAGGCAAGAAAAGCAAGTTTTTTGGTTTTCATTGGGTTTGTGTGATTTGTGTAGGAAGCAAGGATTTTTTCACATAATTATTTGATAAGGTTATCCTTGGCCTTTGGTAATAAAAATTATCAGTACAAACATTTGTACCATTTTCCAAACAGCAAATCAGAACTGAGGCATTAATCAAGGTGGTCTACATGGAAAATTGGGAGCCAGGCATTTTTTTGGATTTTTAGTTATCATTTTGTTCAGGTCATTGATGAGGCTGGTGTTTTTTAGATGCAAAGATGAAAACGCCAACATTAGTTTCTTTTGTCAATGTTAAAAATTGACTTTTTAACATTCAAAACCAGCAGTTTTGGTCAATAATAAAATTTCACTTTTTAAAATAATGGAAGTTGACTAACATCAGGTACACATTTAAAGCTAAACCAGTATTTAATCTGTTTTTTGGTCCTTGGTTGGGCTAAAGTTAACTTGATTACACACCCCTACACTCGCCTTCAGAGAAACGATTTGTGATCAAAACCTTTCAAATAGTAATAATCAACCACCAATCAACCTTTTGTATTCTTGAAGCGACATAACCATTGAATATCTCCCCTGGAAATGGATGAAATGTCAAAAATAATAATTTATTGCTGATGTCTGGGCTTTAATAAAGTCTAGACAAAATGAGGAAAACCAGATTTTTTTAGATAGCTAGAGAGTCCAGGGCGTTTTAGTTGAATACCTTTGAAAAACGTTTCTGCAATATTGTACAGGTCTTTTCCTTTAAAAATGTAATGTTATGCCAAATTGTCATCAAATGCTCTTGACACCGAAGTCCAACACGGCAGAGTAAACATTTAATCTAATGTCACCTTACTGGCTTTATACACACCATCCCCTGTATGCCAGGGGAATAAATTATATTAATGAATTAATAAAAAATGTCAGTGGAGATTCTAATGAAGATTTGATGTGATCACTTTCGAACTTTTTTAGTTTACAAAGATGTGCACTCAAAACATGTCTTGTTGACGTCTTTTATTGACCTACAAAAGTAAAACCATTCTGTTAAGAAAATAGAAAGAAATGTAAACATATGTTGGAAACTATGTTCTTTGTTATACAATATTAAAAGTAGAGCTGTTTGAGGGAAAAAGAAAAAAATTCTACCATCAGAAACATTACATACAAAAAGCTTACAAGACAATCCCGGGGGGGTCTTGAAATGCCTGACACAGTTTGTAAAGTTATTTGGAAGTTTTGAGTCATAAAGAATTTACAGATGGTTCCAGGATGGTTTGTCAAGCAGAAACTTAATAATAGATCTCAGGAAAGGTTGATATAGATTGTGAAAAAGTACCAAAGCAACTGAATAGCTGCAAGATAATCTGCAGCAAACTGCAGCAGCAGTTTTAGCTCAAAATTATACCCTTGTTTAACCAAGCTCTAACCAGGCTGAGATGAACACCTTTACTGAAATGATAATTAAAATATGAGATGAAAATTGGATAATCTTAGGTAATAAGTAGAATTTCACTAGGTATACTGTAGGTCATTTATGGGAAGTAAAAAGTAGATTTTTTTGGTATTCAGCATAACAGCTTATTCATACTACAAACAGGCACAACATTAGGAACACCTTTGACCATTTTTTGTTGTATGTTTGAGTGCCTAATCCCAACAAAACCTCCAGTTTTAGAGCTGCTCTGACCAAGTCCACTAGCAATCACAGTTTGGCCCTTCTCAATCTAGGACCAGTAAAACCTGAGGAAAGTTGCTAAGGATAACCTTTGATGTATGGAAGATATTAATTAGCATGTCATGGAAGAGGAGATGAACGACCAACTACTGATGATTCAACTAAGTTTATCCAGTACATAGTGTACAGAGACTGAACTGCACGCTGGGCAGCAGATTAGGGGGGCATGGTTAAGAACTGCTCTGCAGAGAACAGATACACCTCTACAGAAACTCATATATAACAACAGCAATGTTACCGGAAAGTGCACAGTACCAATGAATGCAAGGTGTATTTGGTGATAACTGAGGCACAATATAGAACATCTGTGTATCAGTTAACACCTGAATCCAAACACGTGTGGGTGTAAATGTATATATGGTTTCTCCATAAAAATATGCAATAGCGAGTGTAAGGAGCCACAGACCTGCGCCCTTGGACCCGAGACAGACATGGAGGAGATCTGAGCCACAGACATCCAAAGGCCCCCCAGAGCACAGGAACCCCAGGAGGACCAATGCCAAGACCACTGCAACCCCTCCAGAGAAGAGCAGAGGAGAGCCCCAGGAGAACAACCCAGCAGCCACAGTGCAGAAGCCCAGGGAGCTGCAACAATGATCCTACAGGTCACACAGACAGCCATCTACGCTGGAGCAGATCCAGCCATGGACCCAGAGACCCGAGACCCCGGTACACATAACCCCTCAAGCAGATCCCCCACAGAGCCAGGGGCCCAAGCAAACAGCGACCAGGAGTGAACCTGCACACACCAAAGCACCCAGCCCTGGACACCGAGAACCACTAATACACCAGCAGGCAGAGACACCAGCCACCAGCGGGGAATGTGGCGGGGAGGAAATAGGCCCCACATTTGATGGGGGCCTAAACTGATCCAGGAGAGGGAGCAGCCCAAGACCCAACCTGACACAAAAAACAGGTACAATCAAACACTCCCATCCTCATGTGTACACATAAAAAACATTCACACCCACACACCCAACGTAAAGACACACATCAGTGGTCATCGTACACTCACTCACACTCCCCATACATACTCCATACTCCCAGGTCCAGGTACCGATACCCCAGAGGGGCAACCAGCCCCCGGACCCAGGAGGTGGTCCCCTTCATTCCGGGGTGGAGACAGGCAGAACACCCCAGCAACAGCCCAGACTAGTGCTGGCACTGCCCGAACCCGAAAAACCCCTGGCCCAGACCCCAACCCCCCACACTAACCCCAGACCCCAACAACCCCCATTCCCATCCAGTGAGGGGGCCATGAACAGGGCCATGAACAAAAGTGGGGCCAACCAGACCTGTCCAAGGATGAAACAGTCCCAACGACCCAATGAATTCCGATCTCAACCCTATGAGCCCCCCACCCCCCATGAACCCAACACACCCCCAACCATGACACAGATATCGAACATCGGCCACCAAACCCAAATTTCATGAATCCCCTCCGGAACAGGGGGACACCCTCAAACATGAGTTTCACCCCCAAAAAGGCCGAGATGGCAAGGCAAGGGCCCTGTGCAACACCACCCCAGACTCTGCCCACAAGCACAACAGAGTAGACACCACTGAACACCATACCCACAACAGACCCCCGAACCCACACCAATACCCATAGATTTGACAGATGCTGTTCTCCTCTCAAGTGCCATTTAATCCCAAACGTCTAAAAAAAGACATAAGTTTATTGATATTCACTGGAGAAGTGAAAATTTCATTTTATTGCATTTTAGATATATTAAATTACAATAAATCACATCTTTTTACCTAATAAGGATATTTTGATAGTTCTGGCACTAAATCTCTAAATATGTGAGGATACCCAATAAAAATAAAAGACTGATTACCAACAGTATCAATAACAACTGTGGGAAATGCCATAAAAATGTTAGCAGAAAAAAATAAATAAGGCATAACACAAGGGGCTCCTGTAAATTAAAAAAGGGAATCAGAAAGTCGCAGCTAATACCACAAGAATAGTTTATAGTAAGCCTGAAGATGGTTACAAGAACAATGACTAACTTTTCATCATGGCACATCTTATTGGGGGTGATATATACTATATTAGTAGTTGTGTTCAAACCGTATATGTTAGAGGCAAAGAAAGCCTACAAATTTGAGCAAATTTATTAAGTGCCAAAGTTGCTCATATGGCTAATAATTGCTTTAGTGGCCCAAACCATCTCCAGAGGTGTAGCTCTTGTGTGATGTTCAGTGATCAATATTTGCGAGAAGTAATCTCAGGAAGGAACACTGATAAACTGGCAAAGAGGGAACTTTCATGAACAGGGAGAGCTGCTCTCGCTCAATTTCAATTCAATTCAAAAATACTTTAGTAATCCCAAAGGGAAATTAAATGTTGTTGTAGCTCATTATCTAGGTTTCTTCAAAAAGCCATTGTAGATGTTGATGGTTGTGGGCAGGAAGGATCTCCTGTAGCGCTCTGTCTTACAGAACATCTGAAGAAGTCTCTGACTGAAGACACTCTGTTGTTGTAGGACAGTCTCATGAAGAGGATGCTCAGGGTTCTCCATAATGTTCTTCATTTAATGAGGAATCCTTCTTTGCACAATGATCTCCAGAGGTTCCAGAGGAGTCCCCAGAACAGAGACAGCCTTCTTTATCAGCTTGTTGAGCTTTTTAAAGTCCCTGGCTCTGATGCTGCTTCCCCAGCAGATGATGGCAGAAGAGATTACACTCTCCACTACAGACTTATAGAATATATCCAGCATCTTGCTGCAAACACCAAAGGACCTAAGCTTCCTAAAGAAGTACAGTCTGCTCTGTCCCTACTTGTAGACAGCTTCACAGTTGCATCTCCACTCCAGTCTGTTGTCCAGGTGAACACAGACTTATAGAATATATCCAGCATCTTGCTGCAAACACCAAAGGACCTAAGCTTCCTAAAGAAGTACAGTCTGCTCTGTCCCTACTTGTAGACGGCTTCACAGTTGCATCTCCACTCCAGTCTGTTGTCCAGGTGAACACCGAGATATTTATACTCCTCCACCACCTCCACCTCTTCTTCTATGATGGAAATAGTTTTTGACTTATTCCTGTTTCTCTTAAAATCTACAATCATCTCCTTTGTTTTAGTCACATTCAAGATGAGATGATTGTTTTCACATCATGCCACAAAGCAGTCCACCACCTTCCTGTACTCATCTTCTTGTCCATTTCTGATCCACCCCACAACTGCAAAATCATCTGAGTATTTCTGCAGGTGACAGGAGTCTGTCTTGTACTGGAAGTCTGAGGTGTACAGAGTGAAGAGGAATGGTGAGAGTACAGTCCCCTGTGGTGCTCCTGTACTACCTGGTTAGACACACAACCCTTCAGTCTCACAAACTGTGGACTGTTTGTCAGGTAGTCTTTGATCCAGGATGTTGTTGAGGCCTCCACCTGAGTCTTCTGGAGTTTCTGACAAAGCAAATCAGGTTGGACTATGTTAAATGCACTGGAGAAATCAAAGACAGTGGGTTTGTTGAAGCAGGTGTATGATGGCATCTTCAACTCCAACTCCACAGCAATAAGCAAACTGAAGGGGGGTGCTGATAGTTTATTGTTTGCTTACTCAGGTGGGCCAACAGGAGCCTCTCTAGGACCTTCATGATATGGGATGTCAGGGCAACAGGTCTATAGTCATTGAGGGCTGATGGGTGAGTTTTCTTTGGTACCGGAACAAGACAGGAGGTCTTCCACAACACTGGAACCTTCTTCTGGGCCAGGCTAAGATTGAAGAGGTGCTGCAGAATACCACAGAGCTGTTCTGCACAGCCCTTCAGGACTCTAGAGCTGACACGATCTGGACCTGCAGCCTTATTCCGATTCAGTCTCTCCAGTTGCATCTTCACCTGACTTCTTGAGACACACAGGTGGAAGGGGGAGGCAAAGGGAGCATCAGCATCTTCTGATATGGTTGAAGGCAAACATGTAGAAGCAGAAGGCTCTATGCCTGAGGTGGAAGATAAAACATTTGAGGTGTTACTGGCCAGCTGTGGGTCCTGTGGGTCAAAGGAGGGTGGGATGTCTGTTTGGCTGTGACCAGGAGAGGAGGATGCTGAGCTTCTTTCTGAACTGAACCAATTGAAGAATGTGTTCAGTTAATTGGCTCTGTCCAGACCTCCATCGGTCTGATCATCCTTCTGCTTGAAGCCTGTGATCTTCTTCATCCCTGACCAAACATCTCTGATACTGTTTTGCTGGAGCCTGCTCTCCAGCTTCTTCTCGTACACCTCCTTGCTGTCTCTTATCTTGATTTTAAGTTGCTTCTGTATATTCCTCAACAATTCCCTGTCTCCCTCTTTGAAGGCTGTTTTTTTTCTATTTAAGCAGGTCCTTCAGATCACTGGTGATCCAGGGTTTGTTATTGGGGAAGCATCTCACGGTTCTGGTGGGGATGATGTTATCCACACAGAAGTTTATATAGTCGGTTACACACTAGAGACTAAATGTACATATCTCAATCAAACGAGGTGTGAAAATTTTGACAGGTGGGCGGGACTTCCGGTGGCGGGACATCCTAGGGCGGGACGTCCGGTGGCGTAACCGGATATCGTCATTAACCGGATATCATCATTAACCGGATGTTGTCATCACAAGGAAGCAAATCTTTTTAATTGTATGTTTTTAGATGTTTTTACATAAAAAAAACATGTAGTTTCTCCACTTTAAAGGTCACTCAGGTTAATGCAGGCACGTCACACAAAATTCTGATAAAAAGAGAACCTGACAGAATTGTATGATGTATCAAGTGGAGAAAATATTGAATCGACGCACAGTCAAGGGTGTCAAACAGATTTTTGTACGCTGGAAAAATTTGGACTGAGAAATTCAGGTGGATCAGGTTTGATGAACTACGAAACATATAAAATAGGTGTGTGCTAAACCTTACGATTCATACAGCATCATGGACAGCAAGGCAGAGGATGGTGGTTTTTACGTTACCCTTCCCTCTAACGCTAGCAAGGAAGTGTTTAAAAATAATACCAGCTCAAGTTTCCGTGTACATTTAGCTCAACATATTGATTTAGAAGGTTAATGGGTGGTTGCATTAGCAGAGATTTCATACCCCCATACATTGCATAATTTACCGGATCATGTGGCCTACTTTGAATAGAGGAATTTTGGGGATATTAAGCCAATCCTTCAATCTCTGCAGAAAGCTGGCATTATTGTTTAATGCAGCAGTACTCAACCTGTGGTTACTGGCCTTTTGAAGCCCATGAGCCATAGATTTTGGGTCCATAAAATTATAATACTTAATTAAAGGTAGACCGATTCCTATTAAAACAGATCTAAGCCAATGATGAGTTACAGTCATTTTAGTAGTTTTGAAATGCAATAATACTCAAAATTTCTACTCTGTGGAACAAAGATTGGAGCTGAAGAGTTTTGTTTTGGAGCCAAGGCTAGGATTCTTTATGATGGAATAAAAGAGAAGTAAAAATCCTTTTATTTAGGAAAAGAAAGAAATAAAGGCTCTCACAACAAATTAAGAGGATTGTCGGCTCAAAACTACAGTCTCCTTGTTTGATTTCTTAGGGGTTTTAAAGATTTTAAAAAAAATACTTGGGAGTTCAACGGTACACAAGGTAATTTCAGATTACTAAGGAATAAAAGTATTTACACAATTATCAGCATTTTAGATAAATTAAAGAGTGGGTTCTAGTAATAATTTTCTCCCCAACTCTCAAAATTTAAATAGCCCAAATTAAAGAAAATGATGTTGGTTCTCCTTTGGGAAAACGTTATGTGGGAACAAAGTCCAGTTTGGGAGTCAAGCTTCTTATCTTAATTTCTGGTTAAGTTTAACACTGCAGTTTTGTTTTGTTTGGGTAATGCCATAAAGATGTCAAAGCCGACTTAAAATACTTCTTTGCATTTAACCTGAGCAGAGGAAATTCTTGAATACAACTGGGATGGATTAAATTGAGAAAAAAAAAAAAAGAGAACTATAACAATAACTCTCAGGATTGTAGTTATTATTATTACAGAGTTACCAGTATAAAGAATTGGCAAAGGGGTTTCAGCATCAGTAAAAATTTGGATTCATGTTAGAGAAAACTGTTTGCTGTGTTTCTAGATAGTTTGAGATCTTTTTGGACTATGTGCCACTCATTTAAAAAAAAAGGATCCTGAAGATGTTCATAATAAAACTGTATCAATTAAAGCATTAAGAGACATGGCTGAGAAAACATTTTTGAAAAGAGATTGTAAAAAGTTCTTTGATTCTTGAAGCTTCAAATTTGGCCATTTGTCTCTCTTTTATGTTTTTGTCTTTGTTTTTGTTGGACTGAATGTTTATGTGTTGCATGACATAATAATGCATGTTTAGAATAATGTTTCTAAATCCCAGATTGATTAAAACCTTGGTTTTGAAGGAAGAATTAAGAAGCAGCTTGTTTTTTTTTTGAGGTGGGTGTTTGGTTAACAGTTTTGCAGTTTAAGGTACACTAAGATGGGTTGGAATGAAGAAACTGTGGGTCCCGCCTATAGGCTGCCCATAAGAGGCTAGTTCTGCCTGACTCCGCCTCTATCAGGTTTGTTCATGCCTTTGCTTTCATGGTAACGCTCAGCACCTCCCTTCCTGAATTGTAACACTGTTTAAGAGACAATAGAATCAAAATGCTTGTAGTGATTGTTGCCTCAACATGTTTTTTTGTATAATAATTAAGGATGTAGCATGACATTTAGATTTATGCGTTTTACTATTAAAAGGTTAATGAAATAGTTTAAACTAGTTTGAAGAATTAGTTTTGCATGCAGGATCATTGGTGATTTATTAGGTTGAAAGTTTTCCCTGGTGCCATTAAGCTAGCTGAAAGTAGGGAATATTTTTGACTCAGTCATGATTTCATATTTGGTGAGAATTATTTATCAGATTAACTTTGTAGAGTTTATGCATCACAATTACATTGGATGTCCATTAATCTAATACTCATCTTCATACAAGACAAATCAGGACGATATGTGACTTATTTCTAAGTGAGACATTGATGAACTCCACAACAACTGAAGTTTGCGTTTTGTTGTTAATGGAACTGAATTACGGTTAGAAACATCTGATTTTATTTATTTAGGTGCGTGTGGTAATTTTCATAGTGTTAACTTTTGTCAGAATTCATTTCTGTTGTTTTATGTATGGTGATCCTGGTGACTAGAAGTTTTGTATACTTTTTACTGGATGGTCGCATAGGTTGGACCCTGCGCCAGAAGAGGGGAATGTCAGAATGAATTACAAAAGTTTTAGCACTCAGGAAAAAGGGTAGCTCATACCTCCAGTGAGACCTTAGTGACAAAAGCGACAAAAGAGACATTGTACTTTTGGGGGTTATATAAAGGTGCATAGATCCTTAAGATACATTCTGAAAACCTGCCGAAAGTATGGTGTAGATTCTTTTGTGAAATTTACATCTCCACAGATTAGACCATTTTTGAAATCTTCTTTGGGTTATTCTGAAACTATGGACATAATTGGACCTGAACAGGCCTTCCTCCAAACATCATATGCTCACATTTTTTTATATTCAGAATATTTAGCTGATGGTCACTGCGTAGGATACTAGGTGGAGTGAGAAGATTAATTCTTTTTGATTTTCGGCTGGATGTTTTGATGAAGGTCATGTAACAAGCACCTAGGCCTTGGGAGATGGGATTTGAAATAAAAAACTTAACCAAGGGTTGTGAAGGGCTCTTCTTACTGTTTTCATTTACGATCGCAGACTTTGGTGAAGTGCTGTTTGAACCCAGGTCTCCTAATTGGGCATGGGATATTGCTAAGATTCTACCGTCCAATTCTTTGGTGTGAAGAGAGGATGTGTTTTACTGTCAAAACCTGTGCAACTGTGCTTTCTTCAAGTTTCACCGATTGCGAAAGCTGCCTGCTGAAAAACAGCCACTTACAAAAACTCCACTCCTTGGTTCCCAGGAGAAACACAGTTGAAGTCCAGATGCTGGGATGGCCATATCAGATCCTCCCACCGTTGTCAAGGTCAGCAGAACGTGACACCTGGGCTCAGCTACACTGAAGGTGTTCACTGGAACACCACCTTCTCGATCAGCATCCTGGTCGGAACCTCCTGCCTAGGGGGCTTCCAACGGGACCGCCCACCTGTCACCAGTTTGGAAAGGGCAGCTTGAAGCGAGATGCAAAGCTTGGAAGAGGCGGCAGATTTTAAAGTTTCTGTTTATGATGTGTTTTATTGGAAAAAAAAAAAATAAACTGTTTGCCTTTCAGAGTACCAGAAGAAAGACAAGGACATTCCACTTCAAGGTCACGATGCAGCTATATGGAAGATGATCTGTTCTGATGTGCGATTGTTTTGCAAGTTTTTATTACTCCTGTGTTTATTGGGAAAAAGGTAAAGCTAAGACAATTTGTGACTAATCTGAGTAATTACGCCACATAATACTCATCAGCTGATTCGAAGAGGGATCATCACTTGATGCATCCAACTGTGAGGAAGATAAGAAATTTTTTGGGGGGGGGGGGCGGGGGGGGGGAAAAAACAAAAGGGGGGGGGGGGTTATTATGTTTGTTGTTGGATCCACGTGCTATTAATGATCAACCATTTTGGTACCTGTTCCTATTAAACTGCTTCATTAATAACTACCTTTTTTTTCCAGATTGGCAAACATAAACCAGCTGGTGGAGGTATTTTTCCCTTGGGTGTGAGGAATTTACATTGTAAAAGGCAAAGCAGAAAATGTTAGTAGATTTTCTAGTGAGACTCTTTAATATGTGCTGCTAAGGAATTCTTTATAGATTTTGGGGTAAAACAGGAATTAATAAGATCTAGATATTTGTATTGGGAGGAAAAACACACCTTTTCCTTGGAAAGACAGAGGGTTTGCAAAAACTATTATATCTGTTTCATGTGCGTTTAACAACAGACATAAAATTTGAGTCATGTCCTATCAGAACTGATTCTTATACCATTTCAGGATCTTTGGTCCCCAGAGCTTTTTGTGTTAACTCTTAATCTTACAGCCTTACCGAAGGGAAGTGAATTGTATGGCCAGGCAGGTAAATTAACCAGGGTTCTTGTTACTTTTCTAGTAGAGATGGGTATTCATGCCCTAAGAACATGGTTTGGATGTGTGGAAATAGATCATATCTGTATCTGCCTGCTAATTGGTCTGGACAATGTTATTCAGCTACTACTTATCATTCAATCAGTCCATTATTCGAAAGGAAGACAATGTTTAAACGGCAAAAAAGAGAGAGCTATTGGCAATAGGATGACTTTGGATTACCTCTTAACTGAGAGGGGTGGTGTTTGTCATTTATTTGGAGAACAGTGTTGTATTTTTTTATTCCTGATGTGTCTAATAACATGATAAGTATCCATGATAAATTAGGAGTTGCTGACGGCTCGACAGAATGAAAATATGGGTTCCTCTTCGAATTTGGTCCTGGTTCATTACTGGTGGTTGGACATCCTGGGTAATAAAGATTGGAGAAATTTTATTTTTCTTTTTGATTTTGATGTTAACTTTCATTAACCTTTCTCCTCTGACCTCAGTGTTTTTATTAGTGTTCTGCTTCTTAGAGCAGATGGCTCTAGCCTCTCTCTCTAGCCATTTCCTGAAGGGTTATGGTTAACACTTCCTAAGAGAGGACAGATGGGGTCCTCATTAATGATTGTCTTATCTCTGTCCTGGGGAGGTTTAAGGGCCATAAAGTTAAACTCTTTGAAGTTGAGACAACACCCTCATTCTGCTATAAATACTGTCTGTAAACTGTGCTCTGGGCCTCTGTTTCACTGACACGTCAGTGACAGGGTCTTCAAACGCAGAAATGCCTTTGAATAAAACTTATAAAGACAAAGTCCGGATTTTCTCTTATTGTGAGTTAATTTCTCTCCCACTTTGATAAGAAAAATTCTATTATAACTGCAACACTTTTGCCCTCAGATTTAATCTAATCAGTTTTAACACATGTCAGAATGAGAGTGGCTGCTGTACTTATTTATCTTGGATTTAAAAACCACAATTTATTAATAACAATGCAATTTGTACAAATCATATTTTTAAGTACAAATTGGTTAGTGTAATGTTATGTGAAACAAGAACTTAAATTGAAAGGATTTATGTTCTGTGCTGCACGGTGGCACAGTTGGTAACACTGTTGCCTTGCAGAAAGAAGGTCCTGGGTTTGACTCCCGGCAGGGTATCTTTCTGCATGGAGTTTGCATGTTCTCCCTGTGCATGCGTGGGTTCCCTCCGGCTACTCCGGCTTCCTCCCACAGTACAAAAACATGACTGTAAGGTTAATTGGTCTCTCTAAATTGCCCTTAGGTGTGAATGACTGTGTGCATATTTGCTTGTCCTGTGTGTGTCTGTGTTGCCCTGCGATGGACTGGCGACCTGTCGAGGGTTTACCCCGCCTCCCGCCCATAGACTGCTGGAGATAGGCACCAGCTTCCCTGTGATAAACTGTGGACGAAGCAGTAGGAAATGACTGACTGACTGACTGATTTATGTTCTAAAATACTTGTGGTCATTATGAAGGACAAAACGTAAAACATTAATCCAATATTTCAGGGCTGAGTCCAAATTGGTTGTGCAGTGTAGACTATTTATCTTTTAACTGTTGTCTTTTTTCTAAAGATGAAAAAAAAAATTCATAAAAATTATGAAGGCAGTATTTAGAAGTGGAATAAAATTAGAAAATGTAAGAACAAGGTTGAATCATATATTAACTGCTTCAATACTCAGAGAGGGGGGCCCTGCACTGGATTTGATTTATCACAGATCTCTGTATAATGGCAAACTGTCAACTTTATAAACGGGGTTTTCCACTCTCTCGTGTGTGTTGTCAAATGTTCTCCCTGAGCTCTCCTCATCTTTGTCTCCTGACATCAAAAGGCTAGTTTTCTCAATAAGACTAGATCAGTCAGATTGTGAGTTGCTTTGATCCCCATATGAGACCAGTTGGGAATAAAGTTTGGCTCCTTGCACTGCCTATCACAATGTCAGAGAAGTTTATATTTATGTGCGTGACCTTAATAGCTGTGGTTGGCTAACCTCCATTTAGCTCTCGTCCAGCATCGTATCAATAAGTCAAGAGTAGAAAGATAATAGGTTGACTGTTCCTGTCGAAAACAGGTCCGACACCAGGAACAGAGGAGTGCAAACGCTCAGTGAGTGACACGTCTTTTGCAAATACTTTTAGTCAAAAAACCCTTTAATGTGAGTCATCAGATGATGTCACAGACACAGTCAATACTGAGCCAACATCATTCACCTCCGACAGGCGTCCTATTTTGTTCTAGTTCTTTTCTTTCTATTAGCCACACAGGAAGGAGAAATCTCAGCTGACAAAACACCGTAAAAGGTTCCAAGCACTATAAAGAAAGTACAACAGAGCAGAGAAATGGAAAAGGGATTATGGTGAATGATGGTTTTGAATGTTTTAACAAATTAATTCAACAGTTAAGACAACAACTATGAGTCAGTGACATCTGAGCTAGACTTGTACATGTTCAAATGTTTGTGTTTGTTACTTGTCTCATAATGACAATATGCAATGTTGGGTTCATGAAAATAATACACGATTTGAAAAATTTTTTTGATAAAAATTAAGATTCCTATATTTGTTCACAAATAAAGAATATAAATCACAAACTGTGTTTTAGAGAATTTGTAGATACCAGAGTTCTAATAAGATCTTGTGCCAAATCAATTTCTCATCAAAGTGAAGTGTGTCTAATAAATTGCCATCGAGATGATGTCTTTATGTGGCTTCTTCTGGTGAAACAGGTCCAAGCTATTATGTGCCAATGAAATGCATTTATTTTAAGCATGAAAACATATCACTCTTGTACAGAAGTAAGGAAGTTTGGTTGTTGTCCTGTTTTATAATGTAATCAACAATAAAAGGCTTAAAAAATATTGAAGAAGTCCGCAACATTTAAAACTTGTTGGTTTGATAACATTTTTGGGTACCCACCAGAAAACCATGCCAGAGTGACAAAAATGTGCAATTTGTAAGCACTTCAAGGATAATCACTATTAAGGCTAACTTCTTATCAGCACTTTGGTAAAAGTTTATTTCTGCATTTGATCAACTGTTTTTTTATAAATCTGAATAACTCAGATTAGCCAAACCTAAAACAATTTCTAAACAGAACAGATATTCTTAAAAAAAAAAAAAAACGATTTATGAAAATGTTTGTTGTACTTGTGAAAACGCAAAGGAATCAAAACCACCTTCTAATGAGAGAACCATGAAAACTGCAAAATTTTGTCTGGTCAAAGTTTAAGTAAAATATTCCACGTTAATTATAATTTTTTTATACTTGTTATGTTTGTGACTAGTAAAAATCTTTACTATTGTGAAAACTAAGAGCACTCTTTTCTAGGGCCACCACAGCATCTATGCAAGAATTGCCACTGGGGGTAACAGTCTCCCTGTCTAAATCATAAGCAAAATTTACATTTAGAAAAAAAAAATAAACATTTGTACGTTTATCTCCTTTAAACTAACTGAATTAAATGTTTAAAAGCTTTCTTTAATCAAAGAGTCTGACTGGAGAGCTCTAAGGAAAGAGAGTAAATGTGATTGACTACACAGGTTGAGACGTGAATTCATGAGTGCAACCACAGAAATACTCTGTGTGGTTCACTGTCATTTGAATTCCATTACTGCCTCATGCTGTGACTGGCGTTTCTTGAAAATATTGGTAGGAAGAAAATTGGAAATGCAATCTAATGTCAGGGGATCTCTTGCAACAGGAGCTGCAAAACACCGGGACAGATGGAATTGGGATGACTTCCACTGCAATACACTTTCTGTTCTGTTATTTCTCTTCTGTCTTTTTATTTCTGTACCATTCCCATTTTCTCTTTTATGCACACAATGGTTTGCTTCACAAAGAAAAATAAAAGAAAAAGGCAGTGAGAGGAGGCCACACAGCAACACTTTCATCTGTACTGTGCTGACTTGGCTGAACTCTCCCTCTGAGAGCCTGATGAGGAAGAATGGCCTTGCAGAGGAACCAACCGGGTGCATCCATAGCTGCCATCATCATCTGAATCCAAGATTGCTGAATCGACAACTCTGGCCCCCTGCATGGATGGGAAATTACCTGTCTGCGTCTGTCTGACACATCCTCTATCTACAGACAAATCCCTCGTCCTCCGTCTGCAACAACACTGCCCGGCTCCAGCTTGTCTGTGTGTGTCAACAAGTTCTTTTATTGTAAGTATTTGGGTGTCATGTTTTGGACCAGCAGTGTAATTTTTTGATCTATGCATGCTCCTGTGACAGATTCCCCTTGTTCGCTTAGGGGGGAGGAGACAGGCATTATATTCTAAAGATGAGAACAGAAGTACTTTAAAATACTGGGACTGCTGTTTGTCAGAGGATTTGATTTAGCCAGAAAAGGCTATTTTCGTATGAAACATATAATAAATTTTTTGATCTACCATTGTGTACTACCCATATGCTTCATACTGATTTTCTGCCAGTAAAATGTAACAAATTTCACAATTCGAAATTTACTTTTTATGTAACTGTGGTCATCTTTATATTCATACTTATCGTGACTTATATGGTCACAGTCAAGGCTAATGTAGAAAAACTTTGCTGCTTATTTTGGTAATTACACATGTTCAGCTGCTAACAGACATTTGCATCCATAAATTATGCATGCCATATTTTATTTTTGCTTTTAATAATGCAATTGAACCATTGTTTTCAAGGACTTTGATTTTATACATGAACATGAAAATAAATTAAAGCAAAAATTAATTGCCTGAGTTTTAAATTATTGTGGATTTTCCTTTATCCAAACAGGGTCAATTTGCGAGCTGAAGTTAAAACAGACATTTGTTACCAACAACAACCATCTGGTATTTTTTTGGGTGGAGAACTTACCACTTTTCAAAAATGGAAGAGCTCCTAAAAACTTGTTTCTGGCCTAGAATATTTTTATACGTAATCCATAAAGTTTCAGTTTGATTGAGTTCAGGGCCATTCCAGATTCATAATGTTAGTCAGTCCTAGCTGTGTGAACATTGCACTGTTGGAACACCAAACTCTGTCTGCATTTTAACTATCAAGCTGTTAATTTGAGGTGAAAATGAATTTGAAGTAGTCAGCAGAGTTAATTCTTATATCTGCTTTGCATAATCTACCAGTACCACTGGTAGCAAAACAGATAGACAGTATGATGCCACCAGCACCATGCTTAACAATTGGTACAGTCTTCTTAGGTGTGAAAGCAGCCCTCTCAGTATTGTGGATAAACAGCTTAGTCTTATATCATCTTTGTGACTTTGGATTTTTGTTCATCTTAATTTTCATTCTGCTCTCTTGTTCCCTGTGTGTTTTATCAGTAATTTCTCCCATTTTCTTAGTTCAACTTCAGTTGCTTGCCTTTCCCCACAGCAGCAGTCGGTCTCTAATCAACCACCCGCTCTTTGTTCAGGAATCAACTCTCTAACTTAAAAATCATTCAGCTAGTCAACTCTTGGTCATATCTTCCTGTTATTCATACCAGCCTCACTCCCTGTGATCTTATTGTGATTTACTATTTTGGATTTTCCTAGACTTTAGTTTTTGTAGGTTTTCAATTTTCTTTTGTAACCGTTCCAGCATCTTCCAGTTTCTGATGAGGCCTGAGCTTTGGTGGTTTCTAGGTTGTTTCTGAACATTCTAATTATCCCAAATATGCATCAAAACTAGTTTTGAATGAGTAAAGTAGGCTAACATTAAAACATCTGAAACGGCCTCAATTTTAATCCTATAGAAACTTTATGGACTATCATTAAAAGCTAGGTTCATGAAAAGTAATCAACCAAATTAAATGAACTCTAACATTTCTGATAACAACACTGGTCAAATATCAGGTTAGAATTATGCCAGAAACTTGTCGATGGCTAAAGAAAGCATGTTGCTTAGGTGCAACTTGCTTAGGACTTTTAACAAAATATTATTATGAGTGGATGGTTATATTGGAGTCTATATTTAAACTTTTTATCCTGTGTAGATTAGAGTAAACTGAAACTCAAGATTGCGCAATAAATTCTTGGTCTCAAAATTAATCGACGTTGCCTGCTGTATTTTAAAAAATCCCCGCCCCCCTAACAAAAAATAATATTTCAAATTCATCATTCAAAGCCCAAAATTAATCAAACTAATAGGACCAGGTATGTGAGGATTTTTGGTCAGGTCCAGCTTTCTAATCATATCTCGTGTTACTTCATTCTACTCATGTGGAATAGCAGCCCAAGCACTAAAAATAAATTTAACATTACCATTTTGACTTTAGACCTTAAAACATTTATCACCCAAAGCACATAAACAGATGCATTACTAAGTGAAACTGTTTTTTTCTTCTTTTTTTATCTGCCTGCCTCCCTGCATTTGAAATGTTAGTGTGGGGAGCTGCAAATTTCATTTGTAAAACATTTTTAACCCAAAGCACACAATCAGATGCATTACTAAACAAGAAACATGGCATACCTTTCAGTTAACGTGTTTACAACAGTAAAAACCACAAAACTGTCTAAACCTTACACGTGTTGCTCAAACTGCAACTCTGCTATCTAAGCTAACAATTTAATTCATTGGAAAAGTCAACGCTGGTCAGTTGTGTATTTGTCTTGTGTTTTAATAGTGTTTAACCTTCCTATGGTGTTAGGGTCCCTACGGACCCGTTTTGAGTTTTAGCATGCATAAAAGTACTTCATACATTCGTTTTTTGCATTGAAACTTTTTGCTTTGTCAGGGACTTCCATTTAAAAAAATAAAATCTTTTTTTTTTTTTTACTAAATTATAAGTGCTCTGGTGAAAAAATCTTTTGTGGTGTTCGGGGCATTTTTGACCCGGTTAAAAATTTTTAATTATAAAACAATAAAAAATGCCAAAAAATAAATCATAAACACACAATCAACCAACCCCTTTCCCCAACCCTTGAGCTTCATTTAGGGGCTTTTCTTTTGCTTTTTTTCGAGAACAAAAAAAGGGGGGAAATGTCCAGGCTTGTCAAGCCCTTTTGAGTGTAGAGGTGGTGACTTGCAGTTTACACATCTCCATTCACAGGATGCAAAAAATGAGGAGAAGATTCACTGGGAAATGAAGCTTTGGATCACATCTTTGCTGCAAATGAGGCAGAGGTACCACAGGTTTTAGTGATGGAGATGAGCAGGCCTCTGAGAACGAACATGAGTGGGGGTACCAATTGGGAAAAAAAGACACAACTGATCAGTCTGAAGAGGAGGTCACTGGGGCTGAAGCTGCTCCTGCTGAATCATTCCAATCCAAACGTGGCATCATCCGTTGGAGCACAGTTCCTCCTGATGTGCATGGAAGGACAGCTGCTGCAAACATCATCAAAATGACCCCTGGGGTCACGAGGTTTGCTGTGACAAGAGTAAGTGACATCAAGACGTGCTTTGATCTTTTTTTGCCATTGTCACTAAAAAAAGTCATAATTGCTATGACAAACCTTGAGGGGAAAAAGTCCATGGCAACACGTGGAAAGACATTAATGAGACGTACCTGGATGCCTACATTGGTGTTCTCCTCCTTGCTGGAGTTTCCAGATCCAGCGAAGAGGCAACTGAGAGTCTCTGGGATGCATCAACGGGCATGACCCGAAACACCATAGATGTTACTATATTTGATAATATTAAAATTAATTTTTTTTTTTTTGTTGAACATTTAAGAAATGTGTTTTAATATCTCTCAGTTACACTCAGGTAACAGAACAACTGATTATTTTGTTGCCTTCTTCTCTTAAGGTTCATTTGACCACTTTTTAGACATTGAAAACAAGGGGTATGCTGTTAAAACAAAGGCCCAGTGGGCCACAAAAAAATATTAAAACCAATCTTTTCATGGATAAGGGAGCCCAACCAGCTAAACAAGAGTTAAGAAAAACATTGGATGATAAAAGATTGTTTTTAGGGTATTTTATGGCTGATTTAATACACGGGTCCAAAATGACCCGCTAACACCACAGATGGCAGCAGAAAGCTAACACCAGAGGAAGGTTAAAGATTCAATGGTTTTTTGAAGTAGGCAATGCTCCACCATCAACTTTTTTATGCACCTGATATTGTAACATAAAAGAATCTCCGTCAAAACCAGACTGCCACTGTTTTACATGGATCTACTGAAAAAAGGTCATGGCTTAGAGACTCCATGACATATATCCAATTGCAACAGAATATACATAAGTACTTCAGAAATCACATTGCAGTAATCACTTAATAATATAACAATCTTGTGCTACACCATGCAGACAATATGTCTACGCTGATGATGACTCCCTCACTTTGTAATCAAGAACATTTGAATTGACTGACATGGCAGGCAAGTGCACAAACCTTTACATTTAAGGTTGTGATGTGAATTTGCTTGTGTTATTTATGCTTATAATCTTTATATTAACAATACCAGGTAAAGGCTCCTTAAGATTAAAACTATATTTATTTTTTTCCAAGATAGACTTATAAAACTATATTTCCTAACTGGGAATTGAACCTTGAAAACAGGTAAAAATACTGAATCTTAACCAGTAGACCACCAAAGAACACTAGTTGAAAGTAATTTCGACAGATTTAGAAAGTACAAGGACACATTCACAAGACCCAGATGAAGCTGGTGAGCAATAAAAGCAAAAGCAATTTTGATGAACATTTTTCTATCTGTTATAATGCTCCCCTCTTTCTTGCCTATTCAAAAGCAAACAAAGACACTCAAATAGATTGCTAATGCAAACGCATTACAACCCTAAGACAACTAAACGTGACGGAGAATCAGCAGCATTGTGCTGTCCTCTATACTTCGAATCACACGCAAACCGATGACCCAGTCCCTGAATCAGTCACGTACTCTCGTGGCCGCAAATGTCACCACATACTACATCGACACAAGCCTCGATACGTGCTTCACAAATCTGCATGGATTACTTGACACACGCTTTGAAGCATCGGCACCCTGGACACATCAGTAATAATTATTTACCACTTGGGGTCACTCGAAGACTGAATACAGCAAAGAACTTTCATTCTGGTGATTATTTATTATGGAAAAAAGGTCAAATGAGATGGTTACTTCATGGCATAAGTAACTTACTCTGTTCTGGTGTAGTAACACACTGTACATATTTCACCATCCCAATAAACATGCATTTTTCAAAACAAAGGAGCTTGTGTTGCACAGATACTTCATAGATGTGATCGAATGATTAACAAAATGCTGTTGATATGGTCATCTTTGCGCCCTTGTAAAATGCTTTAGTAGATATGTATGTTTGTGTGGCTACATAAGAAAAGACCTTAATTAGCACGTCGTTAGTCTCATAGCATATATGCATAAGTCATATTTACGGCTTACTTAGGCAAATAATCCATGAGGCTGATGATGTGTGGTTATGTAATGGAAGAAACTGAACTATTGTCCATATACGGCAACACAAAATATTTAAACTAAGTTACTTTCAGCAAGTAACTCAGTATGCACAGGATGTTACCTAATTTTTATTGAAATTATCCCTCTAATTGCTTTTGAACAAAACACTATCCTACACTGTCCAGTATAATTTTCCTGCACAAATACTTTTAGTTTTCTCACTTAGGTTTCCAAAGTTTCTTCAGTCTGCCACTGTGAAGCTCTGAGGCTACAAACTGGTGAATTTATTGTTTGTCTCTTTTCACCGATGCATCTTTTATAAACACATTTAGAAAATCATATCCATGTTTTTTGCAAGCTTGCTATGTAGAGCTGCTTATTTGCTGAAGGAGAATACCGTGGTGCTGTGGAAGGACAACTTTTTGAAATGGAGGAGCATGAAGTGTCCCTCTGGTAAATATACACTATGTTATACTAAACGTGATGTCTGGTGCTAAAGTGAGAGAAGTTAATTCATTTTAGTAATTCGGTTAAAAATGTCTCATATAGAGTCACAGGGTGTGGATGAGCCATTATGAATATGTAGTGTTGGATTCCATTTCTTAAGCCACTCCTCAGCCTGAGACTACATCAGAGGAGTTTTACTTGGGCTAAGATGATAAAAGTACTGGCGTGTGGTTCTACAGTTTCTATTTTCAATTCAAAGTAAATTTTGCATGTTATTTTTTATTTAAGGTACCAGAGAGCTATGAGGGGCAAATATTCCAAATTGATTGAGGTCCAGTGTGAATTTCGCATTGTTAGGGCCTGAGCTTCAAAGACAACAAATAGGGAGCGCTAAATTGCTTATACAAAACAATTTATTGTACATGCAGTAAGTGGGTGTGTTGCGTGTGGTATTCAAAGATTGAGTGTGCAATGGATAACAGGTGCAAAAAACGTGCAGACCGCCCTATTTAAATGAGGAAATTGCGTGTGCTACTGGCTGGCTGCTACTGCCCCCAGTGGAACAAGAGGAAAAGCAAACAAAAGCGGTGTTTCTTGAAAAATGCAGAGGTTGTTGCACTGCATCATTATACATGATCCATTTGCTGATTTATTACTTCTGTTTTGTTCTGCTCCTGCTTTTCTAGACTGTTACAGTTAGTTAACTTTTCTTGTTGCTATTCACAGCAGCAGGTTCATCATCTCAGCCTCTGCCCTCACAAGATTATTTCTCCTATCTGTTCATTTGTGCAGCGCACTTCTGAGTGTGTAATTGCACATGTAGAAGGCTAAGTTTGAACTTTTTCTGTGAGCAGGTGCTTTATGTTTGAGGTTCGGACGGACCCACTGAGGCAAAGACGACGTTCTGCTTTGCCTTTAATAAAAATATTGGATTACAGGCCATTGCGCAAGAGGGCAGAGCTGTGTCCAAAGTAGTGCGCGCCCTCCGCCATCAGTGCACAAACGGAACAGCTGGTCCAGGCTGATAAACCAAAGAGTGAGCACAGCTTGTTACCTGTCTTGCTCGACGTAATTCGCAACAAGATGGCCAATCAATGTTAACAATATGAAAGACAAACATGTCTGTCAATTCATTTATTAGAGGTTTGCCTCCCTTGATCTTTTAATTCTTTTGAGACGCAACATGATTTTTTTTTGAGAGTACATGTTTGAAGAGTTCAAAATTTATCATAAACAGCCACAATACTCAAACCTGAACGTAACATTAGCAACATAAAAATTGTTTGTTGTAGGAGTTAGTAAACTTTATGTTATAGCTTTGCTAATATTAAAGCATCATGTCACATCACTGTCCTGCAAAAAAATTAAAAATTTATATAGGTAGAAATAAATTATTTTCCAATGACTTTACTGAATTTTTTTTGTTGTTTGGCCATATTTTAATGATATTCAACGTATTTGATTGTTTAAAATGTTTTGTTGGTGACACAAAATCATTTTTTAGTGTATGAACCAACCTATGGTATATGTTCACATTTAAATAACGTAAGCAAACTGATCCAGCTCCAATTGCTATATAATGGCACAATGTTACTGTCAATAATTGAATGTGTTTTGTTTACTTACAAGCTTAAAGCATACACTGTCTTTCTCACTACATGGAATAGGCTGCCTTAAAATGCTGATTTTTCACCTGCCAAGTAGGGATTTTAGGGATTGAATCTGCCTTGTAATGACTTTATTACTTTCCTATTATTTATATTATATTATTATTTATATTTATATTATATTATTATATATCAACATCACAGCACAGTAGGTCCTTTACATGATGTGCAATTACAGTTAACAGGCTGTGCGCACTAGATCAGAAATGTGCACACTTCGCCATGATCAGGTTTGTGCGCGTTAGTACAGATCTCACTGACAGCAATGCTGCACTGGAATGATCCAGAAACAAGAAAAAGATGGTTTCAAAGATATCAAAGGAGATATGTTGTGGCTTCTGTTTGTGATTAGCTCCAAATCAGACCTTAGATAATCCTACATACAATCCTCTATTCTCATCTATTTTTATTATTTGGGATTCTTCTTAAATAAAATTGATTCTATTATATATAAATCTTTGACATACTCCCGAAGATGATTATTTCATCCTCAGCAAGTGAGACAACATTGGAAATAACTGTAGAACCTGATCTGTGGAGCTTCCTGAGTTATCAGAAATATTAACTTCATCTAAACCTTCAACTTGTATGTTAGACCCAATCCCAACCAAATTATTTCAGGAAGTGTTCCCTCTGAATACCAGCCCCATTTTAGATATGATTAATCTATCTTTAGTAAATGGATATGTACCACAGGCTTTTAAGGTAGCTGTAATTAAACATTTACTTAAGAAACCTTCGCTTGATCGAAATGACTTGAAAAATTGCAGATCTATATCCAATCTTCCATTCTTATCTAAAATCCTTGAGAAAATAGTTGCTAATCAAATGTGTGAGGATTTACACAGCAATGAACTGTTTGAAGAGTTTCAGTCAGGCTTCAGAGCTCATCATAGCACTGAAACAGCTCTGCTGAAAGTCACTAATGATATTCTTATGGCCTCTGTACTGGTTCTGTTAGATCTCAGTGCTGCATTTGATACAGCCGACCATAATATTATCTTAAAAAGGCTGGAATATGCTGTAAGGATCAGGGGAACAACGCTAGGCTGGTTTAAATCTTATCTGTCTGACAGATTCCAGTTTGTTCATGTAAATAATAAAATCATCTTTAAACTCCGGGGTTTTAATTGTGGAGTACCAAAAGGGTTCGGTACTTGGGCCATTCTCTTATTTTATATTTTCCCAAATGGGTCAATTATCAGGCAGCATAGAATAAATTTTCAGTGTTACGCTGATGATACTCATTTTGGTTATCTATAAACCCCTATGAACCCAACCAGTTAGATAGACTACAAGCATGTCTTGAAGATAAAAAAACGGATGACTTTAAATTTTTTGCTTCTAAATTCAGACAAGACAGAATTTTGTGCTTGGACCGGAGTCTTTGAAAATGATACTGCTTAGTCAATCGCTTAGGATGGAATTAGGTTGACCCCCGGTAATAAAGTAAAAAACCTTTTGGGTTTTACTTTTGACCAGGACATGTTTTTAAATCTCATATTAAACAGCTTTTCTAGTTTTTCCTTCTTTCAACTCAGGAACATTGGCAAAATTAGAAATATCCTATCAGGAGTGACGCTGAAAAACTAGTCCACGCATTTGTTACTTCAAGTGGACTACTGTACTTCTTTACTATCAGGATGTCCATAAAATGCGTTTTAAAATTTTCAGCTGATTCAAATGCTGCAGCAAGAGTTTTGATGAAAATTTAAAAAGAGAGATCATTTTCTCCCATTTAGCTTCCCTCAATGGCTCCCTGTTAAAATCCAGAATAGAATTTAAATTTCCTCCTCACATATAAAGCCCTTAATGATCTAGCTCCATCATACATCTGAGATCTGATTGTTCCATATTTTCCTAACAGGGCACTTCGTTCTTAGACTGCAGGTTTACTGGTGGTTCCTGGAGTCTCTAGAAGTAGAATGGGAGGCAGATCCTTTAGTATCAGGTTCCTCTCCTGTGGAACCAGCCCCCGGTTTTGGTCCGTGAGGCGGACACCCTGTCTACTTTTGAGGCTAGGCTTAAAACTTTCCTTTTTGATAAAGCTTATAGTTAGAGTGGCTTAGTTGGATGGAGTATGGGGGAGTCAGGTTTAGCCTAAACCGGCTCAGTTATGGTTGAGGTGCAAACACACCCTCCATTCTGCTACCTGTATGACCCCTTCTCTTTTCCAATGGTTATAATCAGTTTGACAGGAAGAGGTATCCCAATCCTTGTGGTTTTTAGTATAACAATGACCATCAGTGGGACCCTTTGTGGGGTACCTTGAAACGACATAGTTGAAAATAAGCACTGTTTAACTAAATAGTCTGAACTGAAACTTTCTGTGTAGTTATGCTGCAATAGGCTTAGGCTGCTGGAGGACATAATGACCACTTTCGCTACATTCTCACACTACTCTCCAATTTTGCATTATTTGCTGTTATTTCAGCTTTTAACTTTGTTCTCTCTCTTTTTTCTTCCTAGAAGCTACACCTGGCCTGACTCTGTGTCTACCTGTGACACCTTTCTGGAGAGGGGCATCGTCCGAGCTTCTGCTGGCAACAACTTAATGCTCACCCTCTACTGATGATCCACATGGCCCTGTCTTTCAGTGTTTAACCATTTCTCTCTCCTAGACATGCCGATTGACTGAGCTTTTACTGTAACTAATTATATGTGCTCTCTTTCAGACTCTAACCTTGAAAACTGTCTCAGAGTTTATATGTTCTTTCTTTCTAGGTGAAACGACTAAAGGAGCTACATCCATTAACATTTACTTTTCCTTCCCATACAAAGTACTCCTGGATCAGTGCTTCTTTGTTCTCTTTGTGTCTCTGCTCTGTTCTCTCTAACCCCCAGTCGGTCATGGCATATGGCCGCTCACACTGAGCCTGGTTCTGCTGGAGGTTTCTTCCTGTTAAAAAAGGGAGTTTTTTCTCTCCACTGTCGCAACATGCATGCTCAGTATGAGGGATTGCTGCAAAGTCAATGCCAGTGACTGTCCACTGTTTCTACATTCTCATCCAGGAGGAGTGAATGCTGCAAGTCACTGACTGGATGCAATATGCTGGGTTTCCTTAGACAGAAAAAAATTTTATACAATTTGAATAAATAACTAACTGACTGCACTGTTCAATGGTTAGGACTAATTGGAATGTATGTACCTGACTTTTGTGAAGTGCCTTGAGACAGCATTTGTTGTGAATTGGCGCTATATAAATAAAACTGAATTGAATTGAATTATTATTTTTTTTGACAACCCAAATCTTTGCGCCTGATGTTCCGCTGATTTTACATGCACTCCGATTAGTACTTTGTTTGTAAATCAGCTTTGCGGACGCAACCAGCTTTGCTTGTGGTTTTGAACATGCAAACCTATAAAGATCAGGCCCTTAGTGATGATTTGAGAGAGCCCCGTCATCTGCTGCTGTTGGTCCACTGTGTTTTCTCAAGTCAAAAGTCATTGCAAAGTCCTTTCACGAAGTTTTAGAACACATAATGCTTTCTTTTGCTAAAAAGCTTTCTGGAGAAGGTGATTTAATTTTCTTAAATGGACCTGCCACCTTCCTACACTGCCAAAAGTACCAATGCCTGCTTTAATAACCAGGTATTGGTATGCTTAGCTGGTAAGCAAACTAGCCTGACCTGAACCCCACAAAGACTGTGGAGTTTTGTCAATAAGAAGGGGGGAGACCAGAGCCAACAATGCAGATAAGCCACTATTAAAACAACCTGGGTTTCCTTAACACCTCTGAAGGGCCACTGCCTGATCACTTCCATGCCATGCACTTATGCAAAAGAAGCCCTAAAAAGTACTCGTACTCATCGTCTTCCGCTTACCCGGAACCGGGTTGCGGGGGCAGCAGACTCAGCAGAGACACCCAGACGTCCCTCTCCCCAGACACCTCCTCCAGCTCCTCCGGGGGGAGCCCAAGGCGTTCCCAGGCCAGCCAAGAGACATAGTCCCTCCAGCGTGTCCTGGGCCGTCCCCTGGGCCTCCTCCCGGTGGGACGTCCCTGGAACACCTCCTGAGGAAAGCGTCCAGGAGGCGTCCGGTATAGATGCCCGAGCCACCTCAACTGGCTCCTCTCGATGTGGAGGAGCAGCGGCTCTACTCCGAGCCCCTCCCGAATGGCCGAGCTCCTCACCCTATCTCTAAGGGAGTGCCCAGCCACCCTACAGAGGAAGCTCATTTCAGCCGCTTGTATCCGGGATCTCATACTTTCGGTGATGACCCAAAGTTCATGGCCATAGGTGAGGGTAGGAACGTAGACCAACCGGTAAATCGAGAGCTTCGCTTTTCGGCTCAGCTCTCTCTTCACCACAACGAACCGCCACAGCGCAGCCGCACCGATCCGTCTGTCGATCTCCCGCTCCATTCTTCCCTCACTCGTGAACAGGACCCCGAGATACTTGAACTCCTCCACTTGAGGCAGGAACTCCTGTCCAACCTGAAGAGGACAAGCCACCCTTTTCCGGTTGAGTATCATGGCCTCTGACTTGGAGGAGCTGATCTTCATCCCAGCCGCTTCACACTCAGCTGCGAACCACCCCAGCATCGTCAAGAATCCTTCATGACGACCATTAAATCGAGGCACGTGACGTCGCCTGGTACGGCGGAACTGGGGTCCCACCCTGGAGCCAGGCCTGGGGTTGGGACTCGTCGGAGAGCGCCTGGTGGCCAGGTTGCTCCTCGCGGGACCCGGCCGGGCCATTCCCCAGTGGGCCCACCACCTGCCGGGGGAACCGTGAGGGACCGGTGCAAATAGGATTGGGTGGCGGACGAAGGTGGAGACCTCAGCGGCCCGATCCCCGGATGCTTAGGCTGGCTCTAGGGACGTGGAATGTTACCTCGCTGGGGGGGAAGAAGCCTGAGCTTGTGCGGGAGGTCGAGAGATATCGACTAGAAATAGTCGGGCTCGTCTCCATGCACAGCGTGGGCTCTGGAACCCATCTCCTTGAGAGGGGCTGGACTCTCTTCTACTCTGGAGTGGCCCACGGGGAAAGGCGGCAGGCTGGGGTGGGTTTGCTTGTTGCCCCCCAGCTCAGCCGTCTCGTGTTGGGGTTTACCCCGGTGGATGAGAGGGTCGCATCCCTGCGCCTTTGGGTCGGGGATAGGTCTCTGACTGTCGTTTCGGCCTACGGGCCGAGTGGTAGTGCGGAGTACCCGGCCTTCTTGGTGTCCCTGTCGGGGGTGCTGGAAAGTGCCCCTCCTGGGGACTCCATTATTCTGCTGGGGGACTTCAACGTCCACGTGGGAAACGACAGTGACACCTGGAGAGGCGTGATCGGGAGGAATGGCCTCCCCGATCTGAATCCGATTGGTGTTTTGTTATTGGACTTCTGTGCTAGTCACGGATTGTCCATAATGAACACCATGTTCAAGCATAAGGGTGTCCATCAGTGCACTTGGCACCAGGACACCCTAGGCAGGAGGTCAATGATCGACTTTGTTGTCGTATCATCAGACCTTCGGCCGCATGTTTTGGACACTCGGGTGAAGAGAGGGGCTGAGCTGTCCACTGATCACCACCTGGTGGTGAGTTGGATCCGCTGGAGGAGGAGAAAGCCAGACAGACTTGGCAGGCCCAAGCGCATAGTGAGGGTCTGCTGGGAAGCCTGGCAGAGCCCTCGGCCAGAGATGTATTCAACTCCCACCTCCGGGAGAGCTTTGACCAGATCCCGGGGGATGTTGGAGACATAGAGTCCGAGTGGACCATGTTCTCCACCCTAGTAACTGCATATACTGTATGTACATGGCCATATTTTCAATAAGCTGGCATTCTTGTCTTAATATTTTTATTATTGGTTCTATGTAATGTACTTTTTTGGGAGGCTGAATTCAAAGTTTTCATTAGCTATAGGCCATAATCATCATACATCAGTTTGTATGTAATAAAACACTGTGTAGTAAAACAACCAGTGTCAGGTAAAAACCTTGTATCTCTATTTTTATCATTTTTACTTCACTTTGTCAAAATCTATTAATCATCCTTCACATCGCTCTGAGGTTTCATTGATAAATATCTATTGAAAAGGATCAAAAAGACCATGTCACTTTGATTAAACAAAGTGAAGAAGTAAGTTAAAATTATTAAAGAATGCAGAAGTAAATCTTCTTAGAAACAACCTCATGTTTCGATATTTTGTTAGAGTTGAAGCTTAAACGAGTCTCAAATAGTAGAAATTATTTTTGAAGAGGGAAATGATTTCTTTAAGAGGAATGGAAATTTAACTTTAAGTAACTTTGTTTCCAGCCTCTACATCAGTTTCCCAGATAATATGCTATTGCTCTATAATGTGTTCATAAATCAGTCTGAACTGAGACAGGTAGAAGCCTTAGTGTCCTGCTGTGAGTAAGCCCAGCTCCCTTGCACTTGGGATCTGTATGAAAAGGTCTGTAAGACTTGTGGTTTGTATGCTTCTGATCATGAATCTATGTGGATTTCTTGGGCAGTGTTTAGCCTTCAACACAGTGTCATGGATAAAACAGCTTCATCTGGTAAACAATAAACACACCGAACGGAAGCTTACACTCTTGAGAAAGCTCAATGAGTTTAGACACACAGGAAAACACTATGAGAAGACTCTGTAGAATTTGCTCCTTGGCTTATTTACTGAATTGTTTAGCACTAAATACATTCTTGGCTTTTATCTGCTAAAACTGTATTTGAAAGTCAAGGCTTTGCTAATTTAACAGGGCACTGTGGACCATAGGAAGGCTTGGAAATATATGGCATGCATAAAGTTTATTGACAGCATTAAAAATACAATTTTATGATTTGTGAATCATTTGATTGCATTTTGAGTGTGCTCTCCATATTTATGGAAGTGCCACCACCCTCCCCCTCAATATTTTCAGCAACTGTAAATTAATTCCTGTCATATTGAAGCTCTTTAACAGAATGCTAAGCAAGTAGAAAGGTCTAAATTTCAAAACTGAGCTGCAGTGATTAAAACTGTTAGTACACATAAAAAAAGGTCAGTAATTTTTAGTTTAATATACATCCAAATTTCTAGCTAGAATTCATTGTAAAAGTATGCATACCCCTTGAGCTTTGTTTTAAACTTTAACACATTATAACCACTGACATCATTGTAGGTTGGGGGTATTTAGTGTGATGGGCCAACAAAAAATTTTATATCATAGTGAAGCAGAACAAATTATCCATGATTTTTACTTCACTGTGGGGTGAATTGTATTCAGGCCCATGAGTCAATACTTTGTAGAACGACCTTGCATAGTTAGAGTTACAAGTCTTTTGGCATATGTCTATACCAGCTTTCCATGCCTGCAGAGTAAAATCGTTAACCAATCTTCTTAGATAAATAGCTTAAGCTCAATCAAATTGGAGCATCTGTGAACACCATTTTCAAACTCTTACCACATATTTTCAATTGAATTTAGGTCTAGGTCATTCTAACACACAGGTTTGCTTTGATCTAAGCCATTCTATTGTGGCTCTGCCTGTGTGTTGAAGGTTGCTGTCTGGCTAGAAGCTCCAATTTTTAAGTCTATTGCAGCCTTCAATAGGTTTTACTTTAAACTTTATTCAGGATTGCCCTGTATTTAGCTCCACCCATCTTTCTATCAAATCTGATCAACTTTCCTATCCCTACTAAAATAAGGAACTCTACAACACCCCATCCCAGCCCCATGTGTCACCATGGTGTGTGAACGGTAATAATGTATGCAGTATTCTGTTTTTTCCTTGATATAATCCCCCATTACCAGTCAAGAAAAAATCTGCATAAGTTTGCAGGGGACAGTCGGCAAGGCAAGTTGGTCCAACAATCTGTTAGTGTGAGACGGCGTAAGGAAGGGAGTCTGGAGGTGTGTGAGGTGACTAGGCCCGATCAGACCTACATCACAGTTAACAAAACCTGTTTGAATCTATTAGTCTAATCGGGATGTAGTCATGTACTATAAACTGATTCCCGATCACGCTACAAAAAATTTCAAAAAAGAAAAGCAAGCAATTTTGGCTGTGTTTCATCGGGTTCAGTTTTAAATAACATTTATAGAAATATGTCCTTTAACAGGATCAACTTTATAAATATAGCATAATTACACAAAATAAGGTCAGCTTTAATGTCATTCTCAAACAATGTTTTCCACACCAAGTGGGCGACTTGACTTTCAGTCGCACCGCCCTTCATATACAGTCCGCTTTAAATTGCACACGATGCATTGAAGACTTTCACTCACCTCTCTTTGTCCACCCCCAAACAGCTCTATTGGATTACATTGGAATTTGGATCAACAGTGCCCCCTAGGACATTTCAAGTGCTTTACAGGGGTTGGACAATGAAACTGAAACACCTGGTTTTAGACCACAATAATTTATTAGTATGGTGTAGGGCCTCCTTTTACGGCCAATACAGCGTCAATTCGTCTTGGGAATCACATATACAAGTCCTGAACAGTGGTCAGAGGGATTTTAAGCCATTCTTCTTGCAGGATAGTGGCCAGGTCACTACGTGATACTGGTGGAGGAAAACGTTTCCTGACTCCCTCCTCCAAAACACCCCAAAGTGGCTCAATAACAATTAGATCTGGTGACTGTGCAGGCCATGGGAGATGTTCAACTTCACTTTCATGTTCATCAAACCAATCTTTCACCAGTCTTGCTGTGTGTATTGGTGCATTGTCATCCTGATACACGGCACCGCCTTCAGGATACAATGTTTGAACCACTGGATGCACATGGTCCTCAAGAATGGTTCGGTAGTCCTTGGCAGTGACGCGCCCATCTAGCACAAGTATTGGGCCAAGGGGATGCCATGATATGGCACCCCAAACCATCACTGATCCACCCCCATGCTTCACTCTGGGCATGCAACAGTCTGGGTGGTACGCTTCTTTGGGGCTTCTCCACACCGTAACTCTCCCGGATGTGGGGAAAACAGTAAAGGTGGACTCATCAGAGAACAATACATGTTTCACATTGTCCACAGCCCAAGATTTGCGCTCCTTGCACCATTGAAACCGACGTTTGGCATTGGCATGAGTGACCAAAGGTTTGGCTATAGCAGCCTGGCCGTGTATATTGACCCTGTGGAGCTCCCGACGGACAGTTCTGGTGGAAACAGGAGAGTTGAGGTGCAGATTTAATTCTGCCGTGATTTGGGCAGCCGTGGTTTTATGTTTTTTGGATACAATCCGGGTTAGCACCCGAACATCCCTTTCAGACAGCTTCCTCTTGCGTCCACAGTTAATCCTGTTGGATGTGGTTGGTCCTTCTTGGTGGTATGCTGACATTGCCCTGGATACAGTGGCTCTTGATCCATCACAAAGACTTGCTGTCTTGGTCACAGATGCGCCAGCAAGACGTGCACCAACAATTTGTCCTCTTTTGAGCTCTGGTATGTCACCCATAATGTTGTGTGCATTTCAATATTTTGAGCAAAACTGTGCTCTTACCCTGCTAATTGAACCTTCACACTCTGCTCTTACTGGTGCAATGTGCAATCAATGAAGACTGGCTACCAGGCTGGTCCAATTTAGCCATGAAACCTACCACACTAAAATGACAGGTGTTTCAGTTTCATTGTCCAACCCCTGTATCTCCCTCATACATCATTGGATCCAGTTCAAATGTAGTATACATCATCACTGATCAATGCTGAACATGTTGCCACAGTCAATTGATGTCATCATTTTAGCCCCGCCCGCTAATAAACAAGTGAGTGCAGCTTCCATCTGGAAGGTCCAATTTACTCAAAATTTTGAATGCTTCTCGCCAGACCACAACTCTGCATGACCGAAGATAATATGACATGACGCTCACAGGGCCACCTAGTGTCAACATGTGGAAGTGAAGCGGTGTCATCGTCGGTAGGCGGCGATGCCAGGCTCACGCAGTCGCTGCACAGGCCGAGTTGAGCTGAGCTGCGAGAGCCTTCAATGCTGCTTGCAGCTTTAATTTCAGTTAGTTTGTAGCCTCAGGACTAACAGTTGCTGACACTAATATATATATATATATATATATTAATATATATATATATATATATATAATATATATATATTATTAATATATTATAGTATATATATATATATATAGTATAAATAAACAATTACAATTATGTAAACAATTACACTGTTATTAAAGGTGTCTCAGGGATGATTTTGTATAAAGGCTTCGGCCTTTATACAAAATGCCATAATATTTACAAATTTACATTTTTGGAGAGCCCCATTTTTTACTGTTGAAAGTAGCAGCTATAATAGTAGGAGGAGACGTGGTAAGGCGTATTCGTCACTTCCTGTTTGCACTTGGTGGATTGTTTGGTGTGTGAAGGCTCTCTCGTTTGATCTGATTTCTCTCAACTGTGATATCTCTTACTTGTTCTAATAAATAAGCACGTTAAAACACATACGTTCTGTTGCTGCATTTAACATTTGGGGACTCTCCGTGTCTTACACGGTTTTTCTTGTAGTGGTAAGGGGTCGCTAGCTTAGCTTTAACTCCACCATGACTACCCGTTCTGCTGTTTCTCTCTCTGAGTCTCCTCTTTCCTGCGCTCTGTGTCAGATTTTCAGTTACTCCTCTGCCTCCTTTAGTGATAATGGTATGTGTAACAAATGTAGCATTTTTGTAGCTTTGGAGGCGAGGGTGTCGGAATTGGAGGCCCGGCTCCGCGCTGTTAAAAAACCAGCAGATAGCCGAGGCCCCTTAGCCACCACGGAGCCACCGATGGTAACACTCAGTAGTTTAATCTAACCTCCCCAACAACCCTATACCATTCCAAACCCTTTGTGAAGTGCCTTGAGACAACATGTGTTGTGAATTCGCGGTATATAAATAAACTGAATTGAATGGATACCACTTATGTAAATATATATTAACATAATATTAAAAATAATAAAATAATCATTAGAATGTCTTGTACAGTACATAATCGGCCTTTTTGTAAAGAGAGAGAGACTTGAATTTTTGTTCCTGTTGAATGATAGCAACTGGGACGCATGACATGAAGCAACTAATGAGAAAACTGTAGCACCTTAAGAAATGGAATTTCTCAAATCCAAAGAGATAAAGAATTTTTTTTTCCTCATAATCAAGGATGTCTTGCCCTTAAGATTTATTCCTGTACCTCATTAGAACATTGTATGATTAAAAGCATTATTCTGATCTATACCCAAAGGAATTATTTAGATTATTTTATTATTTTTTAATGAGGCCCTGTGAAGTTATGATTAGTTAAAGGTTCCCTTACATGTAAGGAGAAAGATGTCATTTGAGTTTGTTGAATAGTTCAGAAGTCCTTAGAGCAGTAGAGGGCTAACAGCTAGTTAGACTAATGTCCTATTCTAGCTGATTTAAGCTTTTCAAAACAGTAAAAACTTAAATTATATATAATATTTTAGCAGATATTAAATGTCAACACCAGGGGTGTCAAACTCCAGTCCTTGGGAGCTGGTTTCCTGCAAATGTGTCTTCGTTCCAACACACCTGATTCAAAAAATGAGGTCATTAGCAAGACTCTATAGAACTTGATTGCATGCTAGTGAAGTACCTATTGATTTCGGTGGATTGGACCATGGACATAGCTAAAGGTTGCAGAACACTGTCCCATTTGTCTGGTAAGATTTAGGTTTTTGAACTTTGTTAAAAGGCTGGGATTTGCGCAACAGTATCATTAATGAAACATTCATGTGCTTTTCCAGGTCTTCCATTTGTTAGAACTCACAATCATCTGATCAGGTGTATTGATTCAGATAGCATCATCCTCCAGAATTTTTCACGCAGTAACACAGACGTCTATTTTAGAAAACAGCGCCAAACTTAACATGTTAACATATTATCTTGTGAAAATATAAAAATGTAATATCAACCAGTGCACCATTATGTGCCATGGATCTGAACATTTCAAGTTTGAGTTGTTTCAAATTGTTAAAACAATCTATAATGGCTTCCCCCTGCTCTGAGGTCTTCTTTTTTCTGCAAACTCACTGTAATATGACATCTGTCTATGACAGGTGAGGGATCTTCTACTTATGGCCCAGATCTTATGTGTTTTTTTCTGTCACTTATTCCTGTCCTCCTGTGACTTCTTCCTGCCCTCAGTCAAGGTGGGGGCCACTCATTATGAACCAAGTGCTACTGCGGGTCTCTTCCTTTCCACTGCTTAATCAGGATTGCTGCAAAGTCACTGACATGATGGAATCAGCTACAGTTCTTTAGGTAACTTTTACCAATTTGTATGAAATGATCAACTGTATTTGACAGCATTATGTTATCATTCAGCTAGAATTGGACTGTATGTAACTGAATTTGAATCTATTTCAGGGGTCTCCATCACCAGTCCTTAAGAGCCTGGTAAGAGCTGGTAAGCACTCTGGGTGGAAACGGAGAAACTGAATGTGTTCTTTTAGATGCCGACTTACAGGGGTTGGGTTCTTAGCAAGAAAAGAAGTCCTTCTCCACTTTGGCTTGAGGCTGTGAACAGTTTTCGGAGGATGAAGTGCTTCGTTTCTTCTCTTCCAGGAAACTCCACTATGGTTGGAGAGTTTTAACGTTGGAGGGTGGACAGTCAGGTTGAAGGGTGGTTCTTAGGTGGCTCCTGAGAAGCTGGGCTTGGAGTTGGAAGCAGAGAGGAGGTTCAGGGCTGAGGTGTCAAGGCTGGAGTTCCCAAACTCCTCTGAACATGACACGAGTAAAACGGAGACCAGAGAGGTTCCATGACTTCCTTCAGCTTTCAGCAAAGGGTGATCTGCAAGGCAGGGGAAGAAAAACAAGGAGATCAGAAAAACTGCTTGGAAGCAGGACTGCAGAGAAGCAGAGGTCTAGCTGTTACCACGCCAAGTGAGAAATGAGCTGACGCCTCCCTCTGGGTTTCCACTCCATAAGTAGCCCAGCTGATTGCTCTCAGATGAGCAACACCTGTGCAGCCGCACCTGCCAGTCACACCCTGCACAGAGAGAACACAGCACACAAACACAGCCTGCACACAGCCTGTACACAAACCACCATGGATATGACAAAAATTGATTTTGAAGAAACCTGTACCAGCAGCCCAAACAAGGAGCTCAGCCTTTACATTGGATTCCCTTAGTGAGGGAAATAAAGGCTGTTTCAATGTTTGTGCAACGTTTACCCTCATAAATGCAACTTGGGATCCTAGCTCTACAACATCAAAGACATATGAGCCTCCTGACAAAACATACAGGCAGGCTAAGAGTAAGAAACAAAGAAATTCTGGGGAGGCATCAGCTTAGATATATGACAAAAGATAAAAATCACAGCAGCATAACCTGAGAGGAACCCAGCATATACACGCTGTTATTATCACTTTTTATTATTGTGGTAATCTTTTCAACAGTGTTTGAATCCAGCAGTAGGGCAATTAATTGTCCTGGTCAGACTGGAACAGAAGAAGGCATGGAACAAGACTAAAGGAGAAGGATGCAAGAGCAGATAGTACAGGCCTAAACTGTCCAGGTTCACAGATATTAATTTTATGTATATTAGCTGTGGCAAATAATCCACCTAATGCTAATTATTCATAAATAATTTTATAATAAAAAATAATAAAATTCATTATCATTATACAGTTCCTTGTATAAAAGTAATCAATCTCTTTTAACCTTTTTACAATAACAAGTTTTAATGTATTTTATTGAAATTTTATGTGACAGACAGAAGTAGTGCATCATTTTTAAGTTAAATCACTGTAAACATTACGTCATTTTCAATTTTATCTGTATTTTATTTTTAACCAAAATTTAAAAAAAAATAAAGTGTCAGCCTTCTTTATTTTACCCCTACGTAGAAATCAGTGCAACCAAATGTCTTCAGAAGTCACACAATTAGCCGTTGTCCACCTGTGTGTAATTGAATCTTATCTTTTCCAGGGGTTCTACAGGGGTTTGTTAGAGAACAAGGAAGACACCAGAGAGCTCAGGCATAAAGTTGTAGAGGTTTAAAGCAGGCTTAGATACATGGCACAGCTTCAAACCAACAAGACATGACTATCCACCTAAGTAACAGATGGGGCAAGGACATGTATGAACAAAAGAAGCAGGAAAGAAGGCAGTGGTGACTCTGGAGGAGCTCCACAGATCCACAGCTCAGGTAAGAGGATCTATAAATAGGACAGCTATTAGTGTTTGTGATAGATGAGAAGGAAACAAGATCAAAAACTAGAAAACTTAATGACTTAACAGCTACAAACTCCCATGTATCTGATTTTAGTTAAATGTAGGTATTCATAAATGGTTTTAGTCAATTGAAAATTATTTTTAAGTTACGTTCCATCATTTATGACTGATAGTCAGAAAAGGATGACTTACTTAAGGCTAACTATGAATCCTATTAAATGTGATTTTAAGGACTTTTAAGGACTTAATGGGGCTTGTGTCTCACTCGAATACTAATCAATACACTAGTAATTATGAAATTGCTTCCTCTTTCGTCTTTGGGCAAACTTTCACCCTGTTTTGTTTTCCTTCACCTAGGGCCATAATGAGATATCCAAAAATATTAAAGCAATAGCGTGTTTTTCGTTCAAGTTAAAAATCTTGGAAACCAATCTACTTGCCGTCAGCCTGAGATTAGTAAAGTAAGTATTAGCTGTCATTAGGAGCTTAGGATATGAAGGTAAATGTATTAAAGTTCAGACCCTGTATTTTTGTTTGAGTCTATTGTAGGAAAATGGAAGAAGTTGTTGAGTTGCCCTGCTTTGTTGGCAGAGCTGACAATAAAGACTCTCCTTCGAGTGAGCTGACAACACCCTGCTACATTAGTACTGAAGAAGCCTCCAGCATTTTTTTCAGATATTGTGTGGTATTTTGGGTCAGTAAAAAGAGAAACAGTAACAGGGTGACAGATACGACATAAATGATTTGTAAGCCATGTTTGAATACTGGGACTTGCAATCCATTAGGTGTGAATGATGCAAGATTAACATCTGCTTTATAGCTTCCTCTAACCTCTAAACAATTATTTCAAAGTTTTAATCATCAACTCTAGTTCAAATTTGAAATACTCAGACTAATCAGAGGTAAACTGGATCGTGTGATACTGAACAGAAATTCTTTAAAACAGTTTGAAATTAATAATAAAAATATATTTATACATTCTATTTGTGAAAATACAAAAAATAAAAATTTCAATGCTTTTTGTGCCCTAGTACCCTTAGAATGAGGCAAGCATACAATTTGAAGAAGTTCAAATTCATTGGAATAAAAGGCTATTTATTTATCAACTAAATTCAGTACACATACTACCAGTCTTTCCTGCTCCACCCTTTTTGAATCTATATGTCCAACCATCATATCTTTAGCTATTTGCCTTAAGGTTTATTCATTTTCTTTAACTGTCCCTGCCCTTGTTCTCTGTTTGGTCTGACTAGTCTTTCAATATGCACAATATGCACAAGGATGTGACTACAGATTGAGGCAATGCAGATTCAAGAAACTAATTCCTGTTAAGATTCCCACAGATAATGGAACTTGTATTAAAATTAAAGCATTAGAATAAAATAGGCCACCAAAAGCAAGCTCCCCTGAGACCCTCTGTATTGCACTTGGTTTGTATACACTGGTTTAAAATATAGAGTATGATTAATTAATGAATACAGGCTATTAAGCTGACAGACCTTTTTGTCAGTTTTGTTCTCTTTTTTGCTGTTGCCTGAGGTGATAAAAAGAAAAACAAAAAAAAAATCTACAAATGCAAGGGAAAGGTACATTAGCATAGCAAGAATTCTTAGTTGTAAAAAAAAAAAAAGACAAGCCAAAACATACATTTTCTTACAGCTGCACATCTTTACAATGCACAGAATAAGCACTTTTGTGGCCAACACATTTGTTTTCCTTCCTGTAGATATGTGGGAAGGAGTTTTGCAAGGGTGGCCAGCGCTGTGATGGTTGGAGCTCATGGTGTCGAGGGAGGCGAGCAGAGCAGATGGTGAAGAATTCTCAGGGTTTATTTCAGAGTTTAGTCTTAATGGCTCATATATTGACTTAATTATGGGAAAGAGGGGAGAGTGAACTCCTGAAAGAACAATATAAAGAGGCAGGAAAATCTTCATCAAGAGCACAAGGACAGAGAAGCATTTATTGAATTGACTTTGCCTCCTCACCACAATAAGCACAGAGGACAACGCAGTCGCAATGTTAATAACCAGAATTACACACTTTCTCATATGAGTATGTTAAAAGCTTGCAGGTATGAATAATAAAATTGTGCGATTAGCAAGGTATAAAGAAAATTTGTTGGAATACATGCTCTTTTCTTTGGTCAGAATTGGTTTAAGATTTTTATTAGAAATAATATTCAGCAAAATGTGGCATGCATTTGTATTTAGCTACGTTTAAGAATCCATCCATCAATCTATTGTTTGTCTATTCACACTTAGCCTAGCAGGGTCGCAAGGGGGCTAGTATCTATCTCCAGAAGTCACTGGGTGAGACATGGGGTACGTCCTGAACAGGTTTCCAGTCCATTGTAAGGCAACACAAAGGCACACAGAACAAACAACCATGCATGCACACACAAGCCTAAGGGCAATTTAGAGCAATAAATTGACCTAACAGTCATGCTTTTTGGACCCTGGGAGGAAGCCAGAGTACCCAGAGAGACCCCATGCATGCACTAGGATTGCATGCAAACTCCATGCAGAAAGATCCCCAGCTGGGATTGGAATCCAGGACATTTTTGCTGCAAAGCAGAAGTGCTACTAACTGGCCAACAATCCATTCTTCTGTTTAACAGATACCCCTAAATAAGGTCCAGATCGACCAGTTGCCTTTAAAAATCACACAGTTCAATTTTAGTATAAATCCCTCTGCTATGTGAAGGCCTCAGAGGTTTGTTAGAGAAAATTATTCAGAGAAGCAGCCAACAGGCCCATGGTAACTCTGGAGGAGCTGCAGGAATCCAAAGCAGAGGTTGGACAGTCTTTGAATAGGGCAATTATTAGTCATGCACTCTGCAAATCTAGCCTTTATGAAAGAACACCATTGTTGACAGAAGAAGTTCAGCCTAAAACTAGATCCATGTAGGGGGGGCAGCATATTTGTGAAAAGTTTAGAAGGTGCTGTGATCAGATGAGCCCAAAATGTAACTTCAGTTTACGTGCAAAATGCTGTGTGTGGAGGAAAATCTAACATGCTTTCACATTGTGCTCAGGTTGCTTTCACAGCAACCTGAGCACACCAAGGAGGTGGCAGCAATGCTATCATGCAGGGACAGAAAAGCTGGTCAGAGTTGATACAATTTGGATAGAGCTAAATAGTTAAAGCTTAAAAACACTGGGATGGAGGGTTACTTTCAAACATGAAAACCCATAACCAAAAAAACAATGAACTGGATTAAGGTTCGCTCAAAGTCTTGACCTATAACCAATTGAGAATCTGTGGCAAGACTTTGAACTTAAACTGCAAAGAAGAATTAGCAAAGATTTTAAAAGTGTAAGAAAAACAGTGTATGATCTCAAAGGTTACAGGATTTAGACATGACACCAAGTACATTGATTCTTTCTAGAATCACTTCACTCATGATGGCAGCACATTGGAGTAGCCCTGTTACTTTCATTCTGACTTATTATTTTTAAAAAATTCCTAATTTTCTGGCTGGAACATTGCCTTTCTGGACTATTATACCCTCTGGTTTTTGATGCTGCACAACTAGTAGAATTTTTGCAGATACTTTGTTAGTTGATTTATAACCATAGCATCAAGGTGTTTTTTTACAACTGAGAGCAGCTGTTTAACATCTTAAAAGAACAAATATTACCTCAACTACAGCCTCAATTCCCAGAAGAACTGAGGAGGGGGCATCGTAGCTGCAGAGCAAAGAGGACAGAGAGAAGGAGAACGTTTATATCATCTCTTCATCGATATAACTGGTAATGTAAGATTGTTGGCGAACACGCTGGATGAACTCCAAGCCCTAACAAAGACCCAGCCGGTGTATTGGGAATGCAGTATTAAGCTTTTCACTGAGACATGGCTGTAGGACTTGTGCTGTAAAGTGTCATCTCTACAGACCAGATATTGAACTGATTAGCAGTAAGTTTTCACCCACATTATTTAAAGATTTCACCAATGATATTCTGGCAAATTCAGGTGTTGACGACACTGCATGTGATGTCATCAGCTCAGTTGTTACTAAGCTACGGACACAACACCCCAATGCGTTTGTAGCAATATCTGGTTTGTGGCAATATCTGGTTTAGTCATGCCTCACTCTCTGCTAAACTATGAACAGTGCAACAGTTTGTCAGCTGCTCTACAAGAGAAAACAAAATGCAGGATTTGTTTTATGCAAATGTCACGAATTCACACATCTCTAAAGCAAGACCTCCTACTGACAACTTGGATCACAATCTTGTTTTTCTCTGCTTGAAATATAAAACGCTTGTTCAAACTGTAATGAAGAGAACTGTAAAAAGATGCTCACAGGATGCTGAAGAAGACCTGCAGGGTGGTTCTGAGGATACGGACTGGGATTTGCTATGCCAGCCACATTGAGAGGACATTAATGCCATGACTGAGTGTGTGAAAAGTTATATAAACGTCTGTGTGGATAAGACCATACCCACCAGAACACTGGTATGCTTCCCCAATAACAAACCCTGGATCACCAGTGACCTGAAAGAACTGCTAAACAGGAAAAAAGAGTCTTCGAAGAAGGAGACAGGAAATTATTGAGCAGTATAATGCAACTTAAAGTCATAATGAAAGACAGCATAGAGGCGTACAGTAAGAAGCAAGCTCCTGCAGATCAATATTACCCAGATGTGTGGTCAGGGATGAAGAAGATCACAGGCTTCAAGCAGAAGAAGGATTGGAGATAGAAGTCCGGACAGAGTCCATGAACTCACAAGAGGCCCTGCTTAGGAACAATCCAGCATCCTCCTTTCCTGTCCCCAGCAAAACAGACATCCCACTCTCCTTTGACCCATGCCTTTCCTGTCACACTTCAAATGTTTTATCTTCCACCTCAACTGTTCTGCCTCTAGATCTTTTTGACCTAATCTTGGAATGCTGGTGCTCCCTTTGCCTCCCCTCCAACCTGTCTATCTCTAGAAGTCAAATGAAGAGACAGCTGGACAGACTGAACCTGAACAAGGCTACAGGTCCAGATGGTGTCAGCCCCAGAGTCCTGAAGGCCTGTGCAGAGTAGCTCTGTGGGTTTCTGAGGTACCTCTTCAACCTTAGCCTGACCCAGGAGAAAGTTACAGGGTTGTGGAAGAAGTCCTGCCTTGTTCTGGTACCAAAGAAAACTCATCCATCAGTCATCAATGACAATAGCCTATTGCTCTGACATACCACATCATGAAGGTCCTAGAGAGACTCTTGTTGGCCCCCCTAAGTAAGCAAACAAACACATATGGACCCCATGCAGTTTTCTCATCTTTAGGGAGTTGGAGTTCTAGATGCCATACACCTGCTTCAACAAACCCTCAGCAGGCAGCTCTGTAAGGATCATGTTACTTAATTATCCAGTGTATGTAACTTGTATCATGTCACCTTGTTGAAACCCTCAGATGATTCCACAGTCATCTGGTGTATCAGAGATGGACAAGATGAATACAAAGAGCTGGTGGACCAATTTGTGGCATAGTGTGGTCATTAGGTCTTGAATGTGAACAAACACTATTTGCAACCTGGGAGAGGAAGTAGATGTGGTGAAGGAGTATAAATACCTCAGTGTTCATCTGGACAACAGACTGGACTAAAGACACAACAGTGAAGCTACAAGAAAGGACAGAGCAGACTGTCCTTTTTGAGGAAGCTTAGGTCCTTCAGTGTTTGCAGCAAGACGCTGCATATCGTGTATAAGTCTATTGTGGAGAGTGTGATCTCTGTTCGGGTACCAGCATCAAACCAGTGACCTAAAAAAGCTTAACAAGCTGATGCAGAAAGGCGACTGTTCTGAGGATTGCTCTGGAACCTCTGGAGATGATTGTGCAAGGAAGGATTCTTTATAAAATGAAGAAAATTACAGACAACCTTGAGCATCCTCTCCATCAGACTGTCATAAAACAACAGTGTCTTGAGTAAGAGGCTTCTTCAGATTTGCAGTAATACTGACAGCTACAGGAGATCCTTCCAGCCCACAGTCATTAGCATCTACACCAACTTGTTAGAATAAGCATGTATGATATGAGTTACAACAACATGTATTTTTCCTTTGGGATTAATAGAGTAATTTTGAGTTTGAGTTGAACTGAATTGAACGAGGCAGGTTACGAGCTAAAGGAATTTAAAATAAGACTGTAACAAAAACACTGCAGTTTAATAACAAGTGTCAACAAGGGGCCAGTGGAAACAATCTCCATCTGTATGGTGAGAAGGTAAATTAGTACATAAAGTAGTACTTTATGTGAAAGGAGCAAAATTGGTTTGAGCTGTTTAAAGGAAGCTTCCGTTACACACTTCAGCCCTGCCTCTGATGTTTGCACACTCTTCAGGCAGAAAGCAATAAAGGTTGAGTCGATTCTAACTTTTAATATAGATATTCTTGCTTTAGGATATAAATCTCTTTAATCCAATGCTTACTTGTACAGAGAATATATCAGGAAAAAAGTCCAATGCAGCAACAGATGCTCGAGGCTCCCCAAACTTTGAGCTTTCTTCAAGTCTCTTAAAAGGCAATTGACACTTCAGATGGGTAATTTGATGGTTATAACTCTGAGGCTTTCTCTTGCTCTAATGATAACACTCTATGTTATCATTTCCTCCAGAAAAGATAAAACAATTTAAATGAAGAACTATGTACTAAGTGACATTAAAAACAGAAATGAATGTAAACAAGAATTATAAAATCAATTACATGGACACTAGGAAAGTGGAAAACACACAAGGAAAAGCATTTAATTTTATCCTAAAATAAAGACTTTTGATTGGGTTTTTTATAAGCTTCAACATTATTAGTCAATACTTAACAACACACAAAGCACAAACCTGAAAGCAATTATAAGTAGATGGCATGCCAATGTTTTTAGACCCTTCACTTCTTCTTGTTCACATTGTACACTGCTCAAAAAATAAAGGGAACACTCAAATAACACATCCGAGATCTGAATGAAATAAATATTCTCATTGAATACTTTGTTCTGTACAAAGTTGAATGTGTTGACAACAAAATCACACAAAAATCATCAATGGAAATCAAATTTATTAACCAATGGAGGCCTGGATATGGAGTCACACACCAAATTAAAGTGGAAAAACACATTACAGGCTGATCAAACTTTGATGTAATGTCCTTAAAACATGTCAAAACGAGGCTCAGTATTGTGTGTGGCCTCCACGTGCTGGTATGACCTCCCTACAACGCCTGGGCATACTCCTGATGAGACGGTGGATGGTCCCTGAGGGATCTCCTCCCAGACCTGGACTAAAGCATCCGCCAACTCCTGGACAGTCTGTGGTGCAACGTGACGTTGGTGGATGGAGCGAGACATGATGTCCCAGATGTGCTCAATCAGATTCAGGTCTGGGGAACGGGCGGGCCAGTCCATAGCTTCAATGTCTTCATCTTGCAGGAACTGCTGACACACTCCAGCCATATGAGGTCTAGCATTGTCCTGCATTAGGAGGAACCCATGGCCAATCGCACGACCACCCCACACCATTATTGACCCACTGCCAAACCGGTCATGCTGAAGGATGTTGCAGGCAGCAGATCACGCTCCATGGTGTCTCCAGACTCTGTCACGTCTGTCACATGTGCTCAGTGTGAACCTGCTTTCATATGTGAAGAGCACAGGGCGCCAGTGGCGAATTTGCCAATCCTGGTGTTCTCTGGCAAATGCCAAGCATCCTGTACTGTGTTGGGCTGTGAGCACAACCCCCATTTGTGGACGTCGGGCCCTCATACCTTTCTCATGGAGTCGTTTCTAACCGTTTGTGCAGACACATGCACATTTGTGGCCTGCTGGAGGTCATTTTGCAGGGCTCTGGCAGTGCTCCTCTTGTTCCTCCTTGCACAAAGGCAGAGGTAGCGGTCCTGCTGCTGGGTCGTTGCCCTTCTACGGCCTCCTCCACGTCTCGTGGTGTACTGGCTTGTCTCCTGGTAGCGCCTCCAGGCTCTGGACACTATGCTGACAGAGACAGCAAACCTTTTTGCCACAGCTCACATTGATGTGCCATCCTGGATGAGCTGCACTACCCGAGCCACTTGTGTGGGTTGTAGAGTCCGTCTCATGCTACCACGAGTGTGAAAGCACCACCAACATTCAAAAGTGACCAAAACATCAGCCAGAAGGCATAGGTACTGAGAAGTGGTCTGTGGTCCCCACCTGCAGAACTACTCCTTTATTGAGTGTGTCTTGCTAATCGCCAAAGATTTCTTCCTGTTGTCTATTTCATTTGCACAACAGCATGTGAAATTGAATGTCAATCAGTGTTCCTTCCTAAGTGGACAGTTTGACATGACAGTTTGATATAACAGTTATATTGTATATAATATAATAGTTATATTGTATTGTTACAACCACAACCAAGAAAAGTGAACCTAATGCATGTTTTTTAAATTTTTTAGCAAATTAAAAATATGAAACAATTGTGGCATACATTTGTACTAGACCTCAACAATTAAAGATTTTTTGGAATCACTTTTCATTTCTTTTACAGCTGGATAACCTTTGAGGTATGTCTTTACCAGCATTGCTTATTCTTCGTCGCACATTGACTCAGCCCCTGTCAGCTTGGATGTAAAACATCTGTGAACGGTGATTTCAATGTTACCACGTATTCTAAATTGAGTTTTAAACTGGATTTCTACTGGGCTGTTCTAACACAAGACTATGGTGTGATCTAAACAATTTCATTATAGCCTGGGCTATAGCTTAGGTGTCACTGTCCTGCTGGAATTTGAAACTCTGTCCCAGTGTCATGATTTTTGCAGCTTTTAAACATTTTCTTTTAGGATTGGTACATAATTAGCTCCACCTATACTTCCCAAAAAAATCTGATTAGTTTCCCTCTCTCTCCTGAATTAAAGAATCACACAGAATTGTACTGACACCATTTGTGTGTCACCAAGGGGATGTTGTTTTCAGATTTAAGTGTAGTATTAATTTTTTCACCACACAGTGCTTTGCACGTAGGACAAAAAGTTAAATTTTTGACTCCTCTGATCACAGCACCTTCTTCCTCATGCCTACAATGTCCTCTGTATGATGTTGTGATTATGAATCTGAAAATATTATTTAATATTTAATATTAATACTTTAATATTTTATCAAATAATATTTTGGCCTGTTAAGGGTTGTCCTGTTTAATACCAGCCCAGTAAGGCGATGGTATTAGGACAAAATAGAAAGGTGTGAGCCAAGCTCTGACATAATTGAACAGCAAAACTCTGCACACACATGAAATGAATTCACACAATTTCTTAAAATACAAGAATTTATTAACAAAAATAACTCAACTCAAAGTCAAACATAATTCAATCAACAAACTCTGCTAAACTATGCTAAAACAATCCAAAAACTATGCTAAGACAATCCAACTAAACTACCAAGCAGAATTAAAGAATAACGAAGACTAATGGACTATGTACAATATAAACAAGTTGATTAAAGATGATTGAAAACCATGACCAAATGAGTGATGCAACATTACCATGCAATGTTAATTATGTTTGAGAACCAAGGATTATCTTGAAAATCTGAAATGAAGTTAAGTTAGTCTTGAAACCAACTTAGGCAATAATCAGCACACCTTTAAGACAGAGTCTCACCCACGGCCAAAATTTAATAGATTACAAAATAATCTAAAAGGAGGAAATCAGGAAAATCTCATAAAAATAAACACAACTCAGACTAAAAAGAAAAATAAAACAATTAAATGTGGCCTACTGAACATAAGACCGCTCTTCAAAGACATTGCTAGTTAGTGACCTGATTTCTGACAACCAAATTGATTTATTTTGCCAAACAGAAACCTGGCTGCAGCAAGAGGATTATGTTACTATAAATGAGTCAAATCCTACTAATTATTTAAATTTTCACATTCCTCGAAATACTGGGCGAGTTGGAGGAGTAGCAATCATCTTTCAGTCCGATTTATTGATTAGTCCCAGACCAATCAATAGCTACAACTCTTTTAAATATTTAATCCTTAGTTTTCCTCATCCAAATTGCAAAGCACTAAAACCACTTCTATTTGTTGTTTTGTACCGTCCACCAGGCCCTTATTCTCAATTTTTAGATCAGTTTTCAGACCTTTAATCTGATTTAATGTTAAATACAGATAAAGTTATTATAGGGGGGGATTTTAACATTCATGTTGACACTGAAAGTGATAGCCTAAATATAGCCTTTAATGCTATCTTAGACTCAATTGGCTTTGCTCAAAACATTAACAAACCTACCCACCTTTGTTTTCATTCTCTGGACCTTGTGCTGACATATGGCATTGAGTGTAAGGGCATAACATATATTTTCCTGTCTGACCATTTCATACTAACCTTTGAGTTTAATTTAACCGAGTACTCCACACCTGAAAGAAAATTTCATTATAGTAGAACATTATCAGACGATGCTGTAACAACCTTTAAAGAATCTGTTCCACTTTTAATATCCTCATTATCACTGAAAAGCACAGTGGAGGGCAATAATTCTGTTTCTGCCCCTTCACAAATTGATTCTCTTGTTCAGAGTGTTACTTCATCATTGCGTGGTGCATTAGACAATGCAGCCCCCTTGAAAAAGAAGGTAATTATTCATAGGAGTCAGGCTCCTTGTTTTAATTTAGATCTGTGTACTTTAAAACACAATGTTAGAAAATTGGAGAGAAAATGGCGCTCTACACAACTAGAGGATTCCTACTTAATCTGGTAAAATAGCCTACTGTTGTATAAAAAGACACTTCGCCAAGCCAGAACAGCTTATTTCTCATCATTAATAGAAGAGAACAAGAATAATCCTAGGTTTCTCTTTAGTACAGTTGCTAAACTTACACGGAGTCATAGCTCTGTCGAGCCATCCATTCCCTTAGCTCTTAGCAGTCATGACTTTACGGGATTCTTCTTAAATAAGTTGATTCTATTAAAAAGGAAATCTTTGACATACTCCCGAAGATGATTACTTCATCCTCAGCAAGTGAGACAACATTGGAAATAACTGTAGAACCTGATCTGTGTTTGGACTGTTTTGATCCTGTGGAGCTTCCTGAGTTATCAGAAATATTAGCTTGATCTAAACCTTCAACTTGTATGTTAGACCCAATCCCGACCAAATTATTTAAGGAAGTGTTCCCTCTGATTACCAGCCCCATTTTAGATATGATTAATCTATCTTTAGTAAATGGATATGTACCACAGGCTTTTAAGGTAGCTGTAATTAAACCTTTACTTAAGAAACCTTTGCTTGATCGAGATGACTTGAAAAATTATAGCCCTATAGCCAATCTTCCATTCTTATCTGAAATCCTTGAGAAAATAGTTGCTAATCAAATGTGTGAGGATTTACACAGCAATGAACTGTTTGAAGAGTTTCAGTCAGGCTTCAGAGCTCATCATAGCACTGAAACAGCTCTGCTGAAAGTCACTAATGATATTCTTATGGCCTCAGATAATGGACTTGTGTCTGTACTGGTTCGGTTAGATCTCAGTGCTGCATTTGATACAGTCAACCATAATATTCTCTTAAAAAGGCTGGAATATGCTGTAGGGATCAGGGGAACAGCGCTAGGCTGGTTTAAATCTTATTTGTCTGACAGATTCCAGTTTGTTCATGTAAATGATAAATCATCTTTAAACTCCAGGGTTAATTGTGGAGTACCACAGGGTTCAGTACTTGGGCTAATTCTCTTCACTATATATATATGCTTCCAATAGCTAAAATTATCAGGCAGCATGGGATAAATTTTCACTGTTACGCTGATGATACTCAGCTTTACTTATCCATAAATCCTGATGAACCCAACCAGTTAGATAGACTACAAGCATGTCTTGAAGACATAAAAACTTGGATGACTTTACATTTTTTGCTTCTAAATTCAGACAAGACAGAAGTTGTCATCTTTGGACACGAGTCTTTAAAAAAGAAACTGCTTAGTCCATCACTTAACTTGGATGGCATTAAATTGACCTCCGGTAATAAAGTAAAAAACCTTGGTGTTTTTTTTTTTGACCAGGACATGTCATTTAAATCCCATATTATACAGGTTTCTAGGATTTCCTTCTTTCACCTCCGGAACATTGCCAAAATTAGAAATATCCTATCCAGGAGTGACGCTGAAAAACTAGTCCATGCATTTGTTACTTCAAGGCTGGACTATCGTAATTCTTTACTATCAGGATGTCCACAAAATGCAGTTAAAAGCCTTAAGCTGATTCAAAATGCTGCAGCAAGAGTTCTGATGAAAATTAAAAAGGGGAGCCTTCCTCCCTCCCTGTTGGATGGGGTCAGGTTTAGCCTAAACTGGCTCAGTTATGGTTGAGGTGCAAACACACCCTCCATTTCTGCTACCTGTATGACCCCTTCTCTTTTCCAATGGTTATAATCAGTCTGACAGAGAGAGGTATCCCAATACTTGTGGTTTTTAGTATAACAATGACCATCAGGGGGACCATTTGTGGGGTGCCTTGAAACGACATTGTTGAAAATAAGAGCTGTTTAACTAAATAATCTGAACTGAAACTTTCTGTGTAGTTATGCTGCTATAGGCTTAGGCTGCTGGAGGACATAATGACCACTTTCACCCTCTTCGCTACATTCTCACACTACTCTCCAATTTTGCATTATTTGCTGTTATTTCAGCTTTTAACTTTGTTCTCTCTCTTTTCTCTTCCTAGAAGCTACACCTGGCCTGACTCTGTGTCTACCTGTGACACCTTTCTGGAGAGGGGCTTCGTCCGAGCTTCTGCTGGCAACAACTTAATGCTCACCCTCTATCGATGATCCACATGGCCCTGTCTTTCAGTGTTTAACCATTTCTCTCTCCTAAACATGGCGATTGACTGAGCTTTTACTGTAACTAATTATATGTGCTCTCTTTCAGACTCTAACCTTGAAAACTGGCTCAGAGCTTCTGTTCTATCTTTCTAGGTGAAATGACTAAAGGAGCTACATCCATTAACATTTACTTTTCCTTCCCATAGAAAGGATTCCTGGATCAGTGCTTCTGTGTTCTCTTTGTGTCTCTGCTCTGTTCTCTCAAACCCCCAGTTGGTCGTGGCAGATGGCCGCTCACACTGAGCCTGGTTCTGCTGGAGGTTTCTTCCTGTTAAAAAAGGGAGTTTTTCCTCAAACTTGCTCAAACTTGGTGAAGGAGGACATGTCGATGACACTTTTAAGCCTAGCCTTAAAAGTAGACAGTTTGTCCATCTAGAGCCAACTGATGGCCATTGTTATACTAAAAAACCACAACGATTGGGATACCTCTCTCTTTCAGATTGATTATAACTATTGGAAAAGAGAGGGGGTCATGCTAGTAGCAGAAATGGAGGGTGTGTTCTTTCTATTACTCTGCCCAAACACCTAACCTCGTATGAACTGTTGTCCGGCGATGACAAAGTTTGAAGAAAGCTCTGTGAACAAAGGGATAGCTTCCAGCTAACCTCCGGAGCAGTGGCTAGGCGGCCCGTTCTGTCCGCTGACCACACTGCACGTCACCACGGGTTGCGGCTCCTGTTGTTGTCCTTTCAGACCAGAAAAAAACGCTCCACTCTTTGTAGAGACAGCGGCTCTACTGGGGACTTCTCTGGAACACAGTTTGCTTCTGCAGGCCTCAGAGAGAAAGTCAAGCCAGGCTTATACCTTAATTACCCCTTTTTATGAATGAATACCGGATTCTTTCAACAGTAATTCATCAGTACTTAACTAGTGCATACGATCACGTGATCTTATGACACCCTTGGATCCAGTATGAAGAGTTTATGTCTTTTTGCCAGCAAAGAGACATTAGCACGCTGCCTCTCCGGCCAGTCTTGCAGTGGAGTCCGGGTGGTAGAGATCGGACATTGGAAAGGTGGGTGTTTTATACGAGTAGTGGCATCATGGGAAGGCCGCTGTTACCCCAAATTCCTAAGTTGTGCCGGAAGTAGGTTAATGCAATTTATTTTGAAAGTTCCAGAAAAGTTTGTACCGGAGTTTCAATGTTGAAATCCATGGCTGTGGTCCCAACAAAGAAAAACTACAAGCTGGATTTCTTTTGGATTTCTTTAAGTGATAGCTTTCTTTTTTGAAACTCTTTTAGGGCATATTTGTAGTGTGCATGAGTGATAGTTGTTCTGTGGATTCTTCTTCCTGACTGCCGTTTCATCACGAATGTGCTCTAGCAAATCTTTGAGGCTTTCACAGAACAGCTGGACTGATTCAACTCGACATGTGTACTGCATTTAGTAATTAGGTGACTTCTGAAGGCAGTCGGTTGCACTACATTTTATTAAGGCGTATCTAATTAAAAAGAGCTGAAGACCATGCCACCCTTTTTGAAATATTATTTGTAAAAAAAATCTTGAAAACAATGAATAATAAAGGAGACTAAAGACAAATGCAAACATTTGCAATTACTTTATGTGAAAAGATTTACATATAAAACTTGAACTAAAAACTATTTATGGAAAGAACTCAGACTGACAATTCCTTGCACTAATTTGCAAAGACGTGATACTTCAAAGTATTTTCATGCCTGGAGGTCCGGTGACTGGTTCATGGTCGCTAATATAACCTTGTCCTACTTGACAAAGCTGGCAATTACAAAAGAAATGTGAACAGATCTCCTGGTTGCGCAAAGGTTTTTCAAATTCAAAACGTTTGTGTCAAGGGCCACAAGATGAACGGAAGGTAAATAATGATTTAAGCAGATTTTCTGACTGTTTCTGTCCAATATGCTGGCTATGTATTGAGTCACTTTTTCCACCTGGTCTTGGGAGTGCAAGTGTCAGATGGATATTTAGGACAATATTATTTTCTTAATCATGAAGTTACACATACATCTAAAATATCGTCCCATTTACCACATCAAAACAGTGCACCTAGTATTTCAATGTTTATCCTCTCATCCCCCAAAAGACCCCAATACATCCATGTGCCATTGCTCTTACTACGATTTTAAACATATGTCTTCTCTAAGCAATTTTTTTCTCTATTGTTCTTTAAATTGCCCTTTAGTCTCTAACTGTTTGTAGTCCCTTCACATGGGAGTCTTATTACACCTGATCTTTAGCACTGGTAGTGCTAAAGATCAGGTGTAAGAGACCTAGTGAGACCTAGTGAGAGTAAAAACGTGGATAGGACTACAAAGAATCCACTGAGACATTCAGTTAGTTTAAAAACAATGTACTATAAAACTACCTCAATGGTAGGGCACAGAGGGAAAAAAGCAGAGTTGACGAGACAAGGTAGACTAACTGCTTCCCCATAGAAATGTCACATGTACAGCAGAAAAAAAACAACAAACAGAACCTGGCCTAACTGAAAATGTCTGAGTTTCTGCATAAGTTAAATAACTATGTACATCTTTGAATGCTTGGCAATCCACAAAGTAAGTGTACACTGTTAAGTAATTGGTGCATACACCAGCTGATGTTGTTCTGTGGTAAACAAATAATACAACGATTATATATGTCATGCAGAAATTAATTTTTTCAAGATTTTAGAAAATAATTATTTTTATCTTGGTTGCTAAAAGACATAGGGTGAATAACTTATGTTGCAAATAGAATTAAACCAAAATAATAATCACAATAATTGTCATAATATACTGCATTTACATTATTATTGTGCATTGTAATTGTTTAGGCAAGCAAGGCAAATTTATTTTTATGGCACATTCCAGCAACAAAACAATTCAAAGTGCTTTATATGATAAAAACATAAGAAAAGAAAACACAAAAAAGTACACTGCAGTGGCATGATAAAGGGAAGTAAAGAAAAGTTGGACTACAGACTGAATCTAATGATGTTGCATTTAATAGTTTAAAAAGAACAATCAAAGGCAACTCTAAACAAATGGGATTTTAAACTTGATTTAAAAGAGCTCTGGGGTTGTAGCATTTGTGCAGTTTTCTGGAAGTTTGTTCCCGGTTAGTGGAACATAAGAAGTGAATGCTGCTTCTCCTTGTTTGGTTCTGATTATGGAGATGCAGAGTAGACCTGAACCAGAAGAGCTGATTGGTCTGGAAGATTGATACATCAACAGCAAATCTTTGTGGTAATTTGGTGCTAAGCCAGTCAGTGATTTATAAACTCAAAATAACACAAATATTTTGAAGTCTATTCTCTGAGATACAGGGAACCAGTGCAAGGACTTTAAAAGTGGGGTGAAGTGCTCTATTTTCTCAATTTTAATGAGGAAGCGGGCAGCAGTGTTCTGAATCAGCTGCTGCTTTTTGATTGACTTTTGTGGCAGACCTGTAAAGAGACTGTTCATCTAATCATTTTGACTAAAGATAAATGCATGGGTGAGTTTTCAAGATCCTGCTCGGACATTAGTCCTTTAAACCTGGAAATTTGTCTTCGGGTGATATGAAGCCGAGTTAGTGTTTGTCTTCATGTGCCTCTGGGATTTCAGGACTGAGTCCATCACTCCACCCATATTTTGGGCCTGATCAATGGTTTCTAGCTGTAATAAAGGAAGCTGTGTGCTAACTCTAGATTGTTCGTCCTTTGGTCCAAAAATAATCACTTCAGTTTTGTTTTTATTCAGCTGAAAACAAATGTGGCACATCCATACAGTTATTTGTTTTATGCATCTACCCAATGCTTGAATTGGTTTATAGTCACCTAGTGAACATTGTAATGTTAATCAGTAAGTCATCGGCATTGTTATGATAATCCATCTTGTCGTTACAGTATAATCTGAGTTATGGGAGCACATCGATATTAAATAGGTGGGGCCCTAAAATGAAACCTTGGGGAACGCCACATGTGATTTTTGTCAACTCCGAAGTTAAGTTGTTTATTGACACAGAGAAATCCCTGTCCTTCAAGTTACACTCAAACCAGTCAAGTACTGTACCAGAAAGACCGACCCAGTTCTCCAGTAATATACCATAGTGAACAGTTTTGAATGCTGTGCTGAGGTCCAGTAATACCAGCAATGTGGTTCTTCCACAGTCTACATTTATGCAGATGAGACTGAACACCTTGACAAGGGCAGTCTTGGTACTGTGGTGAGCATGGAAACCTGCCTGGAAGACATCAAAACGGCTGGTCATTGTTTATTCAATTCAAATTCAAAACTACTTTATTCATCCCAAAGAGAAATTAATTGTTGTTGTAGCTCATATTATGCGTGTTTCTTCAGAGCCGTTGTAAATGCTCCAGTCTGTTCTTCATGGGAACACCGAGGTATTTATAGTCCTCTACCACCTCCACTTCTTCCCCCATGATGGAAATAGTGTTTGACCTATTTCTGTTTCTCTTCAAATTTACAATGATCTCCTTTGTTTTATTCACGTTCAAGATGAGATAATTGTTTCCACACCATGCCACAAAGCAGTCCACCAGCTCCCTGTACTGAGCTTCTTGTTCATCTCTGATCCACCCCACGACAGAATCATCTGAGTATTTCTGCCAATTACAGGAGTCTGTACTGGAAGTCTGAGGTGTACAGAGTGAAAAGAATTAGTGAGAGTACAGTCCTCTGTGGTGCTCCTGTGCTGCTAACTACCTGTTTAGACACACAACTCTTCAGTCCCACAAACTGTAGTCTGATTGTCAGGTAGTCTTTGATCCAGGAGATTGTTGAGGCCCCCACCTGGGTCTGGAGTTTCTGACGAAGCAAAAGCTTTCATCGTTTCATCATTCATCCTTTTATTCATTTACAGTGTCTTGAAAAACTAAATTTTCTTCAGCTGAATCGAAACAAAACTAAAGTAATAATCTTTGGACCAAAGGAAGGGCGTTTACAAGTTAGCACACAGCTTCAGTTAATATAGCTAGAAACCACCAGTCAGGCTCGAAACCTGGGTGTAGTGATGGACTCAGATCTGAACCTTCAGAGGCACATAAAGACAGTAACAAGGTTAGCCTTCTATCACCTAAAGAGCATGTCCACGATTAAAGGACTAATGTCTCAGCAGGACCTTGAAAAACTAATTCATGTGTTCATCTTTAGTAGAATTCATTACTGCAACGGTGTCTTCACAGGTCTGCCTAAAAAGTTGATCAGACAGCTGCAGTTGATCCGGAACGCTGCTGCCCTCGTCCTCACTAGAACTAAGAAAGTGGAGCACATCAGCCCGGTTCTAAAGTCCCTACACTGGCTCTCTGTAGCTCAGAGAATAGACTTTAAAATACTTCTGTTAGTCTATAAATCACTGAATGGCTTAGCACCAAAATACATTACAGACTTGTTGTCAGTGTATCAACCACCCAGACCTCTAATGTCGTCTGGCTCAAATCTACTCTGCATACCCAGAACCAGAACCAAACATGGAGAAGCAGCTTTTACTTCTTATGCTCCACTAATCTGGAATAAACTCCCAGAAAACTGTAAAAGCTCCGAAACCCTAAATTGCTTTAAATCAAGATTAAAAATGTATTTGTTTAGAGTGGCCTTTGAATGTGTTATCTAAACATTATTAGTTACGTTTTCAGTCCAATTTACCTTTCATTTTATTATCCATCATTCTATTCTGTCCTTTTTTTTAAACTACCTCAATTGTTTGATTTTCTGTATCATTGTAATGTTTTTCCTTATGTGCAGCGCCTTGAGTGCCTTGTTGCTGAAAAGCACTATATAAATAAACTTGACTTGACTTGACTTGACTTAACAAAAAGTATTGCATAATTAGAATGTGCAGGAAAGGATTAAATAGTTTTAAAAAGCGACTGACCTTCCAGCAGTGCAATAAATAATAAATGCTTTAGATCAAAGCGCAGTCATACTCTAGATCAGTCTCTAGATTTGCACTCTTAGAGAATAGCTCAAAAATGTGTGTATAATATAAAAACCCAATAAAATACATTAAATTTTGTGATTTTGCTGGGACAAAAGAAGAATTCAAGTCATATTAAAACTTTTGGAACGCACCGTTGTGCCAACTTGCAGCAAATTGTCATCTAAGAGCATTATCCATGATTATGTTCAATTTAAATCTAAGTACATAATAAATTTTGTGACAGTGACAAGAGATATTCAAATTCAGCCAGCTAATAGATTCAATGCAGGTACAATACAATTTCAAAAAAATATGATACAGGATATCTGTTAATAGCAACATTTCTTGTATTCAAGTATTATGATCAAGCTCAAGGACAAAAGTCCAAGAGAAACATTTGTTAAACCTTTCAACATAAAAGTGCAGCTTCAGAGTCGCTTTATGTCTGCCTAATTTCCTTAAAGTATTTCCATTCCTGACACTTAATATTTCATTTCTCATTCAAACTCAGTGTACAAAGTAACATTTTTTGGATTTTCCAACGGGCAACATCAGCAGTGCGTTACACATGAAACCACTTGAACAGAGCATTCGGTCTTCCATTTTTAATATGAACCTGGTATCCTCTGAAAATTGCTGAGCTGGAATGTCTGAGATAATTACAATAAATTAATAACAGTGAAAATAAATTGCAGCCTAAAGAAAACTCAGAAGACATACTGAAAGGACAGGAGAAGAGGAAGCCAGGAGAAAGTGTTAGCTCTTCACTGTGCAATATTAGGATCATAGTTAACAGAGGAAGTGATTAGAAATTATGTACTTTTACTCACAGAAAATGTCAAAATGGCACTAATCATTAAACAATTTAGAAAATAAATGTCATACAAAGTAATTACAAAACAATCAATAAACTGTATACATATGCAACTGTTTGGTTGGCAACACATTTTGTAAGCTTACATTTGTGGTCATAAGTTTACATACCCTGGCAGAGGTTCAAAATTTTTTAAAGATTTTTCTGAGAATAGGATTGCTTTTTTTAACTCCTTGTTAGTGGTTGGGTAAGACCATTTAATATCAAGCAATTGTATTTTGCTTTTTTAAACCATAATTAAAAAAGATACTACCCAAATGACGCTTATCAAAGGTTTACATAACCTAGTTTTTCAAACTAGTTTAGCAGAAATAAAAAACATTTTCTTTTGTGGAGATTGTGAAGGAGACACTCAGGTAGTAAATCTGCACTTTCTACTTGGCAAAAAGCCTCAAGTTCCAGTTCATTCTTAAGCTGTTTTGCATGAACTGCAGGTTTGAGATCTACCCAAAATGGCTCAATGATCGACAGGTCTTGAGAGTAAGATGGTCACTCCAGAACTCTCTTTTTTTTCCCCTGCTGTAGTCAGTGACAGGTCGAATTGGTCTTGTGTTTTACTGTTATGTTAGAATGTCCATTTATATCACATATGCATCTTGTAATAAACTCACCACTTTTTTTTTAGATAGTTATGTGTCAACTGAAGTCATTTGCGGGTCTTTCTTTGGATTCAGAACAATATTTTGGGTAGTTGAGGATGAAACTTTGGTTAGCTTCAACAGAATATAATTTTTTAAATACCGCTGAGTAGCAATTTAAAATATTTTTATATAATTTTCCTTTTGTAGAACCTTTAACAATATTCCTCTGCAGATTCATTCATAACTCTTAGCTCTGAGTCCAGCATGTTTCATCAACTGAATGAAATATGCTAGCGACTATCAGGAACCCAGAAAATTACTGACTGTTTATACACACATCAGTTAGAAGCCAGTTGATCACAGGTGAGAATGGTTTATCTTTACTAGACATTTAGACTCATGCATATCAACTAGTGTGTATGTTGTCAGAGCAGGACATTCAGGCTACGCAAAGTTTTGATCAGGTTTGTTTAGGTAGTTTCTGTTGTAAATATGATTCAAAAAGGAAGAAATATATTTGATGATAAATGGATTTACCTAACCATTAACAATCAGTAAAATAAAAGCTTTTTGTAATGCCATTGCTGTTAACTGAAAAATGGAAAAAAAACAAAAAAAAACAACTGAAATTCTGCCAGGGGTTTTAAACCTGTGACCCTAACAGTGAAATGTATCACATTGAAGCATTAAAGAAATGGCTGTAACATTACATGACATACAGAGAAATAACTAAAGAAACATATTTTATAAAATCCTAAAAATTATTTTAGAGGAAAGCATGATCCATTAGATGACTTCTTAGAGGACTGAGCTTGTTTTTTACTTTTCTTCACTTTATATTTTTGAACGTTTATGCAGATGTTTAACAATGTTGATTTAAGCATGAATTTATATATATTAATATATATTTTAATATATAATAAATAATATATATTATATATATATAAAATCGTGAATAAGCTGCAGGACTGTCTCAACAAAACAATTTGTTTTTAAAAACATTTTTGTTTCTGTGTTCTTAAATCTCTCTCTGATATTAAAAATAGCCAGTTGCCAGTGTACCTTAACAGTGATAACTGGCTCATATACCTAAAATTAGCCAATTTTGAACAATTGGATTGCCATTTTTACATTCAATGACCCTATGTCATGCAATTAAAGAATATTGTTTATAGTGAAAGCTAATTGCCACAAACAGGACTCTGAGGGGGGAAGGGGTCCTGAGTCTGCAGCAAGACCTTGGTTAATATTTCATAAGCACACAATACATGGGTGTATATGTAAAATATGTAAAATCTTTAAATATGCATAATTTAATCATTGTTTTTAACTTAAAAGTCATCCACCTTTTATCAGAACAAACTTTGCAACTCTTCCCATTCCTAAAATATGCAAGCCTTTAAAGACAAGATCTTTGACTGATTAATTCCATGCTGGAGGACATAAATTAAGTGGTATTTAATGATGCTGAGAAAAGCGTTATTCTCTATAATTGCATTTTTGTCAAAACAGTAAGCACTGTTCTAAAACAGGATAAAATAAAATTGGGCCATCTAAATTTCTAATTTGCAAAACAAATGGATAATAAAGCTACTTTTATTAACATCTACAATAGAAGGTCTTAAGAGAGACATATTTGGTGAATACTATGCCCAACATTGCTTATGGTTCTCGTTACATTTTTCTCTTCCTAATCAAAAATTATTAACGAAAATTAGTGTCAAAATAAAGATAAGTTTGTTTCTTTTACTAACTATGTTGCACAATGTCACAATGCAAGCTGATATTTGCTCAAAAAGTGGTGGTTAAGGTAATGTTCATCCTTGTGTTTATTTATAGTTTTTGAACAATGAGAGAGATACCTGCTGGAGTTATTGAGTACATCTGAAGTATTGCTTTGACATTTCCCTTTATTGCCTGTGATAGGAGCATTAATCTTACAGGATCAGCATTGACTGTGGCATTTATGTGATCTTGATAGACATTTTCCCCACATGTGCAGAAGACTTGTCATCTTGTAGAATATTGTGAACTGTGGATGATTTGCAGGTGATGTTCTGGGGCCGTATGTTGAGAATTAATGTGATTTTTTTTAATAACTTGCTTTGAAAAACTCAATTCAATTCAAAAATACTTTATTAATCCCAAAGGGGAATTAAATGCTGCTGTAGCTCATACTAAACAGGTTTTCTCAAAGAGCCATTGTAGGTGCTGATGGCCGTGGGCAGGAAGGACCTCCTGTAGCGGTCTGTCTTACAACAGATCTGAACAAGCCTCTGACTGAAAACACTCTGTTGTTGTACAACAGTCTCATGAAGAGGATGCTCAGGGTTCTCCATAATGTTCTTCATTTTATTTTATTAGCTTGTTGAGCTTTTTTAGGCCCCTGGCTGCTACACCAGCAGATGATGGCAGAAGAGATCACACTCTCCACATGAGACTTATAGAAGATATACAGCATCTTGCTGCAAATGCCGAAAGACCTAAGCTATATTCAATATGATAATATGATATTATAATATATATATATTATATATATTATAATATAATATTCAAGTTCCAGTTGTATTACTACATTTAAAACATTTTATTGAACCTAAATTCTCCCCCCAAAGCAATAACTTTAACAGGAGGCTGAAAATTACACTGTAAACACATTTTATAGATTATTATGTAAAGCAGAAAAAGCTACAATTTGTTCCACCACAACGCATGAATCTTCTGCTTTGGAAAGATGTTTACACAGTATGATGATTTTAGGCTTTCTTATACTTAAAGGACACTGTATAACACGTTTGTATTGTCTGCTTTAGAACTAAAAGTCATAGGACATATTTATGAAACACTATTATTCAAATATAATATTGATAATATACAGAAATTCCCTCCTTATCCCTTATGGGAACAGTCCTACCAATGGCAGCCCATTTTGGGTGTGGAGTGAGCCACATTGGAGTGACTTACAGTCACTGGTAAATCTGCCCTTACTCCACCATCTTATGTCACTTTTTGCATTAGTGGGATGTGCTTCTTCTGACGTAAAAATTAAGTAGACGAAGGATAAAAGACAAAAATAATTTCACTCTGACCATATCATAGTACCATAAGACCGGAATGGCTTTGAATTTTTTTCTAACCCACAGTAGGTGGTTCTAAAAAAAAGTGGGTTGTATTACATCAGAGTTGTTTATTGTAGCTTCAAATACACAAAAATGATCACGTGTGATTTCCTTTTGCATCTGCATTTTTTCACAACTGTATCCAATACCTCCCCAAACATGGATTATCGAAATAGTATTCATGAGTATATTTTTACAGTTTCTGAGCCTCTCTGTTGAGCTGTAGTTGTCTTACAGTAGAGGTATGTTTGATAATTCTCACACAATTAGGTTTTCTTTGTACAACACCAGCAGCGGATGAATGAGACCATCTGCTTTCCTAAAAATTTAAATATGTATTATGTAAAGCAAGTAAAAAATAATCAAAATCCTTTTTTTATTTTTTTAAAGAGCAACATCAACAGAAGATTTGCTATTGTCACATAACTTTTTCACTGTGGTATAATGATTAAAATAACCTACATTTCTCATATCTGTCCAGTTATGTTCAGTACGAGTTATACATAAGCAGTTGCATGGAAAATGCTTGCCTAATATAATGCATGCACTACTTCTATTACAACTTTAATCAATGCATAAACTCTTAGGCTTATATGTCTTTTAAACTTTGGCTTTTACTAACAGTGGACTGTAGGATGGGATTCTCTGTGGATTTACCTAGAGCTTGTATATTTGATTAGTATACATATACTACACAAGATGTATGAATGCATCACAATTTTGGAAATTTAGAGTCCAGGTGTACAATGGCAGCTCAAAAGCAATAAATAAACTGTTCTGAAATGACTTGCTTGGCAAAGTAACCAGTCAAATGTTAGGATATATTTCATAAGTTACAGTGGCATTTTCAATTACTCAATGCTGTACTGCAGTAAATACCCCATTAAATAACTGAATTAATGGTGACGCAGTTATTATGATTAATGGATTTTACATTTAATGATTTAATTATGCATGTAACACACAGTTTACACATTATAACAATTAAACAAAATAGAAATATCCTTTATTGTCTCTCAGTGGGCAAATTCAGGTATGCCAGCTGAAAAGTGACAGGCTTTTTAATATAACATGTAGGGAGGTTCACTTCAGTATTTTGAAAATATGTATTAAATTACATCTGAGATGCCAAGGATCCATAAAGGCTAAGGGAGACTGAAAAAGATCCAGAGAGCAAGTTCAAGGCCTTCATCTCTCCCAGCACAAATTCTGCTCCTAAATTGATCAAGCTCAGCACATCGCAGTTACTCACCACAATGTGTCATGTCAGTGTTCTCTTTAACATCAGACCTAATGCTCCTTAACATGCGCCACTCTCCACCAGGATAAGAGCTGACAGTTGGCTCTATGTGACATTTTACTCTTAGTCTTTGTTTATTGCTTCTGCCATAGTTCGATTTTAAACTTTTATGTACCTGTGGGTTTTATTGTTAATGTAGAAATAAACATTTTTATTTGTTTTACTTTAATATTACCTAAATCAGATAGTTTGGCCTTTAGTAAGACAAGCCAGAATTACATTGTCACATTAGTATTTGTTGTCGGACCAAAGTGCAGGTAAGAGCTGGGCAGCCGCATGTTGAATGATCTTCAGCTTTATTCAGAGGTATCCAAAACGTAACATAAATCACTGCAGGAGTTAATCAGAGTCAAAGTCCAACACTTACATCTCTAAGCTCTGCAGGAACATGGAACACATGGCAGTCAAGGGTAGAGACCCGAGTTGAGAGACGAGGAACCAGCAATGAACACATAAACCAGACTAACTAATATACTAAGGGAATACAAAGGGCAGGTAATCAAAGGAACAGGGGACAGGTGAGACAAGGAGGCAGGGAGACAGAAGGAACAGGTGAAACTAATGCATAGACTAAACATGGGCGAAGGGATTAATTAACAATAAAAAGACACAAACCAAAAACCACAAAGAAAGTCCAAAATGTCACACTGTGGCATACATTATGAATTGGAGAACTGCACACAAAGTGTAAGGATATCAGGTTTTATTGCACTAAATCAAACAACACGACATTAATTTCAAAGGTTTCAAGGACATTTTTGTAAAGCTTTATGGATCAAATATATAACCTCCCTCATTATCTCTTGTCCACTATAAAAACACCTTGTTTGTAAAAGCAATTTTGGGTGGCTGAAGTTGGCCACATTGGAATGAGTAACTTTCAGATTGCAGGTAACTCCACCCCCATTTTTCGACCCTCTAACATTACCTCCCTGTTCAGTAGGATGTGCTTTTCTTTTGTTTTCTACGTAAAAATTAGAAGACAGCAGAACAATAGCAGACAAGAAAATAATCTTAGTGCTAAATGTGTCAAATGTTGGCAATAAGTTATCAAAAGAAAGCTAATATTTAATATATGGAATAATAATATAATATAATATGAAATTAAAACTTTAATGCACTGGATTACTTCCAACATGTTCATAATATTTCAAAGTTGATACAGTTTATCTTATAAAAGAAACATTGTAAAGCATGTATAAAAATGTCTATTGTCAATAATGATAGAAATGTCCTTTGTATAAGGGGTTCTTGTGCTAAAGGAGAAACATGATTTGTTCCTGAAAAAAACTCTTTTGTTTGTGACTAAATGTGATATTTAAAAGACAGATAAAAAGAACAACAACATCATTTTAGTTTTATCAGAGTTAAGTTTTATCGCTCTTGACCTGGAGCTGACAATGAGCAGACCATAGCAAACACAAAGTGACTAAAGCTGTCTGTAGTTCAGTCAGTGTTGAATAAGGTTCTGTATGACAGCCATGTGCTTCCTGCCTTGTTACAAGATATTGCACCATGATCAAAAATTGCTCTGTACTCTAGTGAAGAGAGTGAAGTAGCAGCATGCTTGCTAAGTCAGATGAAAAGTAGTCTTTCAACTGTACATCTAAAATGGGCAGATGTGAGAAAACTGTTGCTAACATAAATCAGATAAAATGTATAAACTTTGCCTCTGGTATGAAACAAACTAAATCTGAAGAGTTATGTTGTCAAGGGTTTAAATACGGATACAACCCTGTTGCTGACATTAACTGTCTGTTCTTGTTTTTTTTCACCTGTATCTTAATCTTTGCTCTGTTTGGTATCTGCATTTTAAAGTATTGAGAATGTCTAGCTATCAGTGTTGTAAACCTGTTTTTTTTTCATTACTTTAATAAGCTCTACTAAAGAGCATTTGAAATGCAGCAAGGCATACTGCATTGATTGCAATGTTCTTAAATCAGTCCCTCATATATATCCACCTATGGTTAATAACAGCTGTTCTGATGAGGGCCAAATGTTGCCATAGTAACCATCAGTTTTACATTAATATCTTGCTGTTATAATGCAGTGGGAGGTGGATCATAACTAGAGTGAATCCAGGCAGGCGTGACTCGCTTTGTTTGGGAGTCAATAAATAATACACAGAGGATGCCATCTTTGTTTGTTGTATCCTTGTAGGCATTTTATGAGCTCTCTAATAAAAGTAAAGCAAATCGGAATATTTTCCACATGATTTCATATTCATGAAATGATCAAACAGTAACAATAAGATGACATAATATCTCATAGTATTACACTTTCTTAGTGGGCAAAACCCAGCATATAACATGACTACTACCAATCTATTGTGATTTTCTGCAAGTCCAAGGGTTTCCCTACACAGTGATAAACTTTGCTTTGGTTTTAACACTCTCATGTTCAAGTCCATAATGCTTGGGTTTGACACCTCTTTTATGCTTATATACTTTTTAGTTTTTGTGTTCAGTAACTGTTTGATTAGAAAATCGTATAACAAAAACTGAGTAAGATGAAAACAGCAGTTTAGACACTGTAAATACCTGATAATCGGAAAGATATGTTTCTAAATGTCAAATAGCGATAGGCCTTCCAGGTAATTCCAAAAACAGCAGCTCCGTTGACTGGACTCTCTCACAGAGCTGGTTCTTACTGCTCCCTAATAGCTCTCTATTGAGTATCACCTGTTTTCAGTTTTTTTTTTATATGAGTGGCTTGTGTGTTGATAAGCAGTTCTTATTCTTTGTTTTCTTTTTTTATTAAAGCCTTACTTGTCTGCATTTGTTCTTCCAAAACTAGTTATTATCATTTAACTTTTTAGTTAATCTTTACATTAACAACTAAAGGCCAAAAAAACCTAATAAATAAAGGGCAAAATTGTAAAATTTTGCTTCATGTTTTTTTTATTTTTATGTGTGTCTGGTCTGTACCACTACAGTTGCTGTTTTTAAGTGAATCTGCTAGCCTTACTTGTATAATCCTAGTCTGTCTTTTCATATGACTGGCAGCATGGTGTGAACATAAACAATGTCCCGGCCTGGCCTGCATGGATTTTCAGCACCATTAAGAAGCAGAAGCTGAAGCTTTGGTTCTCCCTGACAAGAACTGGCTCTAGCAAAGGACACATTACTAATATCTAACTGAAAGAATTACTCCAAATGCAAAATTACATGTTGATTTGTGAGAATTAATTTTCCTTAAAAATGTTTATGGCCGTTGGAGTAGTAAATATATGATTTGAGATTAACATTGCACATCACCAAAAAACACTGCATGGTGGTGGTAGTATCACACTGTGGGGATACTTTTCTGCAGGGACTGGTCTGAGTTGAGAAAAAAAATTGCAAAAATGGAGTAATGGTGTTAATTATTAAAATTACAGTGGGTGTTGTAATGAGTGGTAAGAGTTATATTGTGATCTTGATTAAATGTAATTGTCTCTTTCTGTAAACATTTGTAAAAAACAAAAAAAACAAATCCTTTCCTTTTCTTGTTAATTATTGGGAGAACCTTTTACTCTAATAAAGGCAATATTTCTTGCTGACATTGTCATACACTTACGCTTAATTCAAAATTTAGCCTGCATGTGGTCTGCATGTCAAGCCTGAAATAAACCTTCATCTGATTAGTCAAAGGACGCTTCTTTACATCTAATTTCAATTACTTACTTCAATTACTAATTGATTATAATTACTTCAGACACTCACTTGGGTTAACAAAACCTAAAGATTTGTCTTGCCTTTGCTGTGTCACATTCCAGAGACAGACTTGGCTTAAGGTTCTCAATCTTATTCTTTACAGCTAGGTGTGCGACAAAGGAGGGGGGGCACAGACAACCCTCTGAGGCAGATCTCTCTGCTGCATTATTCTAGAAAGGTCACTTGTGCTCTCAGATAAATAAAACAACACCTGGCTCTTACAGAAGCTGCCGGCTCCACGCCAATTCCTGCTGAGAAACAGGGGTCCCAGGTGCCAAGCTCAGCAACCACTTTGAGCTGCCTGAGGCTGAACATTACACTTTTTATCCTTAGGATAGCAACGCTGCATACACACCTGACATCAGCTTCTCATCCTCTTTCTACTGTAAATAAAAACATACAACAAACAGCATAACCAGAGAATTTATTATGTCACTCTGAGTGAAAATCATTTCAAATTTACACGTAGATCTTCAGCATTGATGAACAGGACAGTAACTTTCAAAGCTCAGAAAGATATTTGTTTGCACTCACCAGCACTGATAACATTTTAACCAAAGTAGTTCTCATCCTAACAGACAGTTGATAAAAAGAAAACTTATGAAATGAGTAGTTAAGCTTTGCGCATAGTCCACAATGGATGCAGAAAGGAGGGAATTTAATCCTTTTTACTGTGCAATACCTGAAATAATGCATATTTAGATAGCATAGCCTTTCATAAATCTAAAAAGTGAACATAAGCCAGACTGAAGCTTTTAGTTATTTTTTACAAATACCCATCTGAAAAGCGCAGAGTCCATTTCTATTCAGTCTTATTTACTCTAAAGGTCAGCAGACAAGTCAGAGATTAAGTTGTGGACAAGTTAAATGCAGGGATGGGTTGTAATACTTTTGTATAGGGATTGATTACTGTGAGTCAGGTTTTACCCAACATGGTTACTCATGGCAATCAGCTTCCACACATTTAATATGAATAATATGGTGGGAGTGTAAATGCGCCTTTAAAATACTGGTCAAATGTTAACCTCTTATTCAGGTCTTGTTAAATTGTTTGATATCTGTTGGTTTTCATACAAAAAAACTTTTTTTTTTTTTTTTTTTTCATGTACTGCTTCCTCAAAGAAGCAACTTGGTAGCAAACTCATTCAACTGGCAGAAACGTTTCAGGCTACTTGCATCACAGTTCCCTTTTCCTCTATCCCAAGCTTTGAACATCTTTCAGAGCACTGTTCAAGACATCACCTAAAAATAGTAGGAGCATGGGACAAATGCAACCATGCCAAGACATGGCCATCCAGGTACACCAACATGCTGGGCGAGTATAACATTAATCAGAGAAGCAGCCAAGAGGCCTATGCTGCAGACATCTACAGATCAGGTGGGAGAAGGTGTTAAGTGGACTTATTTGTGCACTCCACAAATGTCATATTTATGGAACGCTTGAAAGAAAGCCATAAGAAGTCCTATTTGCAGTTTGCTATGAAGGCATACGACACTGAGGAAGTTGCTCTGGGCGGATTAAACTGAAATTGAACTTGCCTGTGGGCAAAACACTATGGGTGGAGGAAAACAAACACATATTGCCCTGAACTCACCATTCTCATGGTGAAAGATTGTGATGGAAGCATCCTCCTCCGGATATAATGTTTTTAAGCAAGGACAGGGAAGTTGGTCCAAGTTAGGAGCGAAATATAGGGAAGGAAGCCTGACAGAGGCTGCAAAAAAACAGAGACTGTTATAAATGTTCACATTCCAGCTGCACAGCATTCATAAACATAGAGCCAGGGCTGTAATGGAATGGAATGTTTAGATCAGGTTTTTGAATGGCCCATTCAGTGTAAAAGGCTACAACAAACTGGGAATCTGTATCTAGACCTGAACATTATTTAACACAGATGCTCTCTTTCAAATCTGACTGAGTTTGAGCCATGTATTTACCCAGGAGGAATTTGAAAAAGGTTTAGTCTCTAGAGCTGGTAGGGACATATGATTAAAAAACAGCCACTCTTAGAAATGCAAATCTTAAAAGTATGTGTCCTTTTCCAGTCACTGCACAATTATGGGAAGTTTTATGTTGGCCTGTCACATTAAATGTCTCATTACATTAATAAAATGCATTAAAGTTTGTGGTTGTAGCTTGTAAGAGTTTGTAAGAGCTCAAAGGATTGGAATACCCTTGCAAGGCATTATATTCTTCTATTCTTTATCCGTGATTTATCCCCTGGTTTGCCTATAAATAAACATTAAACTTTGTCTATCTACCCCAACTTTCCAAGTGTGCAATAATTGTGATGGCCTTAACTGGAAGTAGACCTATAAATTAAAGGGTATCATACAATCTTTAGCCAGCACTAGTCTATCCTTGGGTTAACTGGATCTTAGAAGTATAACACAGGTGAGTTTGAAATTGCATTGTATATGTGATTTACATTTATCATAAAACAATGTTGGTAGGCATTTAACCATCCTTTAAGTTTATGTTATAATGTATTTTTAAACCTTTTTGGAAATTTTTCAGAGGAAAGGAAAAGCCATGAAGTAAAGCATAAACCAGAAGTGCTGATAGGAAGCGTTACGACAGGTGAATTTGAATTCAGCTGCTTTGCCAACTCCGTCTAAGGAGCTGCCATGAAAGTGGACGCATCAGTTATATGTGGACCCTCATTATTCTGGACCAGGCAAAACCACTGAGGTAAAAAAAAAAAACAACAGTGTGCAAGGGCAATGAAGGGATAGCAAGAAACAAAAAAACAAGCAGAGGGTGACCTAGCAGAATGAATCATATAAGGTAGCTTGTGTGTCTGTGCATAGAAAGGATGTGTGCCGGGAGATTGTGCATGTTTCTAATTAAACTACAGATAACAATTTGCATGTAAACAAATTAATGTAACTAATTTCAGTATTTATTTGATGAGTATTGGTATTGTTTAGAAGCTGTAGGGACTTGCATTGAATTTGAAGATAGTTCATCTATCAATGCATCTAAGAGAATTAAATTTTTTTTTACTGTCACCAACTGCAATAAACTGAAACTTGTAAAATGCTTTGTATTAATAAAGATATTTATCCCTTATAAAGTAATGAGGACAAAACCAAAGACAAAGGTAGAAACATATAGACACTGACAGTGCATAGCAATACCATTCTGATGATTGTTTGTTAATGCAGAGAAATAGCTTTTAACCAAATCATTTTTGATTATATGGTTACATGATATTAAAATATCAGCTAAAAATTATATTTTCAGCATCTGAAGACCTGCAACTTCCAGGAAATCTAATCCAATCCAAGTTTATTTATCAAACACTATCAAGATGGCAGAAGAAATGCAGCACTAGCTCAAATAACCACTTGCTACAACCAAGATATGCAGAAAAACATCAAACATGTCAAACCGTGAAAAACATGGGCTACATTAAAATAAGACACCAGCTGCCTCTCGTGTTAGCTAAGATAAGGAAACTGAGGCTACAGTTTTACCAAAGTTAGACAATGAGTCAGGCTAATACTGGTGGTGTATTGATGTGGGGCACATTTTCTTGGCACACTTTGTGGCCGTTTAACCAACCAAGAACTGTTTAAAAGCCAAGGCCTACTTAGATTATTGTTGCTGACCATGTCCAATATATCCATCTTCCAATAGCTACATTGTGTTACAAAGCTTCACATCATGTCAAATTGATTGAAGTATGAAATGGTTTTAAAATTGTAATTTTGTTATGTACTTTGATTTCTGAAGAGGACCTCAAGAACCCATACTTCTGCGTTTGGGACTCCCAATAGGGCTCCAACTCGAGCTTGAGAAGCATGGAAATAATGTAACCATTTTACAGGAAATGCAGCTAATTAAGGGAAATAACCACTTCGCTTGGCCTCAGAGCCCCACCCATATATTGCAGATGTACCTTGAGAGGTAGGGGAATCTCATTGTGATGTGAGAGAATGGGTTATGCTATTTGGCCTTTCAAAGAGAGACATGTCAGGGGCAAAATCCAAATAGGAAAGTATGAGCTACCTTAGCAAGTCTTTGACCTGGTGTGCTGGAGCTTGCAATCACTGAGGAGGTAGCTCAATGAGCTGACCAACTAAGGATGTGTGGAACTGGGTAGGCTTAGAGACGAAAGCAAGATTGCACGGCTGTTGACAGGGCTTGGATCAGAGTTCACCCTTCATAAAACAAGGACACTATTACTTTCTCTTGCTACTTCTCATCCCTGGAATAACAGGATGGATTATCTGCAGCTGCGAATACACACACATCATGCACACACACTGTAGACAGACTCTGTAGGAGACTGCTGTATTTTTCTTTTGTCCAGTTTTATAGCAACATCTCTGAAACCAACTGGGCACACTGTTGGTCTGACACCTAACAGCTAGTCATGACAACGGATGATGTAAAAGCTTAATAAAAGGTTTTTTTTTTTTCTATTTTCAGTTTGTATATTTCCACAACCACACTTCTTCACATCAAATTCAGAGCAAGTGCAAAGGATGTAGATTTTAATTTCAATAAATCAGATAATAACTGAAAAGTAAATTTATTTCAGGAATTAAATTTAAAAAGGAAAATGCACATACTGCAGAAATTTGTTCTAACATTACACAAATAGTGACATTATTTAAGTTAATTTTGATAATTATGGCTTACAGCTAAAAAAAAAAAAAAAAACTAAAAATAAACCTTAGTTTCTTAGAAAATAAGAGTTCTGTACCCTTCGTGCAAGTTGTGGCCGACAGAAGAAGACAGTGGTTGACACTGTCAGCCAGACCCTCTAGAGCAGGGGTCACCAACTTTTTTGAAACCGAGAGCTACTTTATTTGATTTCTCACAATCATCGGCAATGACAACAAGGCGGGAAACAGATATCAATATTCAAAACTTTAATAATCACAGTAATTGATACATTTTCAGATAATCACTTACATCACTGTATTTCATAGAAAAAAATTCCCATTTTCATAAGCCAATAACAAATCCTTTTAACAAACCATGAACTATGTTTCAGAAAGTTGTAAATTATGTAACGTTAAAGGACAATCAAATATTTTTAAAAATCACAAATATTTCATGAATACATATTTTAAAATAAATCTTGTCACATTTTGAACGAATTACTGAAAATGCTGCATTTTTAAGAAAATTATAACTTACATGTCATGAACACATGTTTAAATTGAACAAAATTCTTAAGTATTTTAATTTATATTTGCCATGGCACTGCCATGTTGCCACTGACATCTGGTCCTTGTTAGTGGGAGGACTGGCATTGCATGCTGTTCACCAGTGCACTGTAATCTGGTGTGTAACTTGACACTGCAAGTGTGAGTGAGTCTTTCAGATGTGCATCAGTGAGGCGTGTTCTGTTTGTTCTTAATGAAGTTTATGTCAGAAAATGCTGATTCACAGAGATAGGTTGAACCAAACAGGCTGGCAACCTTCATTGCTGGTGTGCATACACCACTGTACTTCTCTGTCTCAGTCACCCCGCAAATAAGACACACACAGGTTCCTTTCACAGTTGTAAAAAAGAACTGCTCCTCCCATTCGTTGTGAAAATGATAAGTTTTCTTTCTTTTTTCTGCCATTTTTGGGGTGTGGGAAACTGCATTCACTGATCACCTTTGCGTACCTTAGCATACTTTTCACGACCACTGATTGGCTCGCACAATACTTCTCTTTGAACTAGATTAGGTCAGAGTTCACCAAAGCATAAATTTTGAAAAATCTACAATGAACATATTTTTAAGATAGACATTTTAAAATATATATAAATACAAAAAAGAATAACAACTGAATAAAATGGAATTTTAGACGCAGCTCAGTAGTGAGTTGTGCTATTTTTAGGACAGGTCTGCGGGCGACTCAAATGGTCCTTGGGGGCGACCGGGTGCCCGCGGGCACCGTGTTGGTGACCCCTGCTCTAGAGGAACATTAGGAAGAACCCAAGATGCTTGGGATCTGGTATGAAGTTTCCATCCTGTGATACTTTGGAGAACCTAGTTCTATGTGCTGGTGTTAGTCTGTACAGTTTTGTCGAGCAAAAAGTCAACGAAGTTACCAAGAAATTCTAGAGCAGTTACATTTTTCCCTCTTCTGACAACTTTTATGGAGATGTTGATTTCATTTTCCAGCAGAATTTGCCACCTGCCCACACTGCCAGAAAAGCCATTACCTGGTGTAATGACCATGGTGTCACTGTGCTTGATTGGCCAAACTGCCTCCATAGTCTGCTACATTGATGCAATATTTATGCAAAAATCTTAAAATCCCTTTTCAAATTCTCTGTAATATTGTAATTTTCTGAGAAACTGAAATTGACTATAGTACACAATCATCAAAATGAATAGACCATTTGAATTCTGCCATTCTGTGTGGAAGTAATCTATACTATACTATAGAATATGAATTCCCCTTTTTTGAATGTAATTACTACAATAAATTATCATTAGGATGAAATTATATTTTATTAAGATGCTCTTGTTGAAGTATGAGTCTAGATTAAAAATCTTAAGAGCATTCCAGGTTATCTTCGCCAAAGAGGTGAATTACCTTTCCATGACAGGTGGTTTGATGTCGGTTTGTAATTAATAGCATTATCTCCAAAAGCGTGAACATCATCTCTTGAATGTTTGATATTTTTTGACAACTGAAACACAATTTTATTCATTGCTTGTTGAAACATCATAAAACCAGCTGGGGGATTGGGTGGTATCTGGTGGGAAGCTACGGTGTCAGCAATCAGATGTAATAGTAATAGGTTTGCCAAAAAGCCACAGGGCCAGTGGGTTCACTTGGGGATCCTGCATGTTGTTCTAAAGAGCAGTTTCAGCCATTTGTGGAAAACACGAGTCACATACAGTGTCATAAAACATTTTCAGAGCACAGGGCAAAGCAGCTTCTAAACATAAAAATACCCTTTATGATGATATATCTGCAACACATGCAAGGTTTGCAATTGGGCCAGGGGGGCTAACACTAGCACCGGTAGTGTAATTGAAAAGGTTATATTTTAATTTGTTTGCCATGATAGATGGTATACACACAGTGCCTTCTGCAGCTTCCAGTGTTTTCTGAGGAGAAAAATACCTGAGGTTGCAGTGATAAGACCATGTTGTTTATTAACCTGTACTTTATCACTGTAGAATTAAACATCATAAATAATACACCTCCTTTTTAACAGGGCACAGGCTTTTCTGTGCTGTCAAAGCATCCTAATTTAAAGCAAGATCCAGCACAAAGCCTCAGCATATTGTGAAAACATAACATTTAATACAGTAATTCCCAGTAAACACATTAGAGGTAGAGCAAAGGAACACCAGCAGTGCAAACCACATGCCCTGTAAGTCCTGCAGGTACTTCAAATTCTTATATGCAACATGGGAAGTCAAATTACACTGCTATTTCTATATAATGTGTTGTTGATCAAACAAGAACAAGAAATTCACTGATAAGATTTCTGCAGCTCTACACCGATGAAAGAACCAATTTTAGATACAAAAAGGATGTGACGAACATTAGCATAAATATTGTTTAGACAATTGTCAATAAATGCTCGTTCATTTCTCTCTGTGACCTTTGCCAAATAAACATTTCATCCAGCTTTACTTAGACTTTCTTGAATTGTGTAGATTACGACAATATTACAGCAAATTGCAGTGCTTTGCAAAAGCACTGCAATTGGCACTTGAAAGTTACTTGGTATTGCCACTTGAAAGTTTTCATACTACTTGAAAGTTTTCACATTTGGTCAAGTTACAACCTTAAAACTTCACTGTATTTTATTAGGATTAGAATACAAGGTAGCACAATATAAATGGTTTTCAAATTTTTCTTACAAAGAAAAGTTAAAAGTTTTTTTATTCAACACTTTGCATCTCTTTTGGGTATGTCTCTACCAGAAATTTAGAGACTGACATGTGTTCCCATTCTTTTATTCAAAGTAGCCCAAGCTCAGTCAGACCGGAGGGAGAGTGCCTCCCCAGTCTCACATCTACAGAAGCCTTGAGATTTCTTTCAGGATCGTCGTTTTATTTAGCTCAACCTGTCTTCCCATACACTTGGACTATTTTTTGTTTAACCCCAGTGAAGAAAAGCATCCACAAAGGATGACGTTACCACCACCAGGTTTCACCATGGTGATAATGTGAGGTTTCTCCTTGTAGACCAAAAAGTTATATTTTGGTCCCATCTGACCAGAGCTTTATTCCTGATCTGTCTGCTGTTTTACTTGATTTTCACGATGCTGTTTGTATTAACTAATGTTGTCTAACAAATTTTTGAGGCCTTACCAGAAATAGTTGTATTTATACTGAGATTAAAGTATGCACAAGTGGACTATGTTTCTTATTATGTGACTTCTAATAACAATTAGTTGTGGTGGATTTGGTTTAGGGGTATCACAGAGAAGGTGGCTTAATATCTATTTCGAAAGAACATTAGCAAATTAGCTATTGGGTGTCGATGTCAAACACTGGCTCTACAAAATAAGGTTGAACCATTTGCAATTTAAACTCTTGCTCCTAATAGTAGTTTTGAGGAGATATAAGTTTTAGCAACCACGTGGGCCTCCACAAAACTATGCCACTTTGCCTAAGGGATAAAAAATTTAAAAAATGGTGCTTACTGTGGGTAAGACAAGGCCGTTTGTTTCCTCTTAACCACTTGGATTTCTGCCTTCAATTCTGCCACCTTAGTCTCTCTCTCGGCAGAAGGGATAGTCACTTCTGCTGCAACAGTGGTTTTAAAGTGGGGCTGGCCTCTACTGACGCTGGCTTTTTGGATGTCTGGAGGTTCTTTGCTTCGGATTCAGAACTTGGTTTGACACTTTGAGACTAATTCTGTGTGCAGGGAAAACAAAACAAAACCTTGTGCATTGAAATTTGATAAGCTTTAGAATTAGAAGCGACAAAACCAACATTTATTGTAACCATAGCTCCAAAGACCTGTCCTGGTTGGATCCAGTGTCTTGTTTCGATGTACGTTTTGTTCTAAGGTTTAGTCTCATAAATAATGATAAAACATCTGCATCAGGCCCACATGGAGAGAAGCCAATCAACAGCAGATTCTTAAGTAACTTGAGGGTTGAGTCTATTCATGCAGCCAATCAGCTAAAGAAAGTCTAGAGTTAGCCAGTCACCAAAGTTGCTGTGAGAGTTCCACAGATGTGCGACATTATCAAAAATATATATATTTTTTTGTCTAAAATAAATTATCTGCTGAATGCTGTTTTTTTTTTGGGTTTTTTTGTAGCCCATTGACCGTTATTTTTGTTATTTTTCCAAAGTAGGCACAAAAAAGATGGGGTAGAGAGAGCATAGGTCGCAGGGTCGGAGCTTGAACCTGGGACAGCTGCGTCGAGGACTAAGGCCTCCGTATATGGGTCGCACATTGCTATGCCACATCATTGCTTTGATCAAAGCGACTTCACATGTAGAATTCTGGCATCATGGATATTAAGTATTAAACCTTTCTTCTGAATTATTTTAATAAAATTATATAGGATGGTTATGCTCAATACCTTATTCCGTCTCATATAAGTGAACAGCCTAAAAGGTCACAAAATGGAACTAGGGATTCATTTAGACAGAATATTAAAATTCACCTGGATAGCTGAAAATGGTATGGAGAGCAAATAGTTCCTGAAGATTTAAAATCAAAATCAGGAGGAGGGTTTATGCCACAACTAAGACATTTGCTATCCAGTGTTAATCCAGTTGAGCCATTTGATGTCAGTTATTTGAATGTACACAATGCGAAAATATTATTTTAAGAACTTTGTAAAAATTTTATTTTTGCCAAAACCTGCAGTGGAAATTCACACATTATTATTCAGCTATGTTGTTGTTAAACCTTCATAGTTCATAATCAAAAGCAGATGCACCTCTGGCTGGTAGCTTCAAAGCAAACCAAACCTGTAAAGAAAACTGCTGGCTAGTTTACAAAAACATTTGTAGCAAAGACCAAAGCATTTAATCATACTAATATAATAACACCTATACATATACACAGGTATATGTATAGGTGTTGTTTGTGAGTTGTTCCACCTGGAATTAAGGCCTAAATTGTATCTATCAAGGAACAAGTTTTTTCGGCTGAAGGCTTTACAAACTTCAGGTTAAAAAGATCAGTGTCATCATCCCTCTGGCCTTCTGGAATTAGACTGAATTCCAATAATCACACAGGAACTCCAATTTTTTTTTTTTTGCTTTGTTTTGCCTTCCAAGACGCCATTCGCCAGTGGTACAAAAATGTTCCACACCGAGCTCTGTAGGAGGCAAGAAAGAGAGTAAGAAAATGTCACCTAAATAATGCACCTTGTATAATGTTTCACTTTATAGTTCACACACTGCGAACCATTAATATTGCCTATTGATTTGCTAACCGGAAACCTACTATCCTCTAGGATAATAGGTTATCACAGCCCTATATAAATAAAACTGAATTGAACTGAATTATAGAACACTTAAAGATGTCTGTTCTACATGCCTCAAATCCATTTTTATAAAACTTTTTATAACAATTACCACATCTGCAATTACTTTTCTCAAATAATCACCATACATTTTAAACTGCTTCCAAAGGACTACAGATAATATGGAAAGGAAAAAAAAGAAAAATAGTCTCATCTAATGATCATCTAAAGTGTTTACTTACTTGAACAATGTTATGTAGTAATAAATACCCCTCTTTTTCGAAAGCAGAATTTTCCAAGTTTGAAGTTAGAAAATATAACTGAAAGATCTCTAAATGCTGGAATTTCAAATTGATAAGAGTTTTTTTCATCAATGTGTCCTAAAAATCCAATATGGCTGCCTTGCATGTAGTACACAATGGTTTTTTAAATGCAAGGCAGTTGGCCACAGTTAATACAGTTTATTTTCTCTTGTATTGATTTTTATGTCATTTAACACCGTGCTACAGAATCCTTTAGTGAACATAATGTTGCAGTTGCCCATTTTCTGTTTGGACTGTTGCTGTCCTTGTTCTATTGTATAGAATGACTGTACTAAATGCAAATTACCTCTAGCTAGTTCTTGTTACTAAAGGCTGGCCCAAATACTACAAGCAGTACTTAACATATTACCATGACAATAAACTAAAATCATTACAGCAGTTCAGTCAATAATCAAACAATCTATCACAAAAGAAAGAAGGGGAGACTATTGTTCATTTAAACATGATTTTCTGTGTATTAGCCACATACGGTTGTAACAATTGTCCATTTGACTACTGTTGTAAATATTGACCAAATAAGTAGAAACTAGGACATTTTGAATCAGAAGGTTTATGACTCTTGTAACTTATTACCATTTGTTTATTTTAACTGGTAGTCTGAAGCTGGTTATTCTATAGGCTGTGGTTTATTACAGTTTTAGCCCTCAGCAACTAAAACTGAGCAATGGATTACACCTTATAAATATGGAAGCTCATACTGCACCACCTAAATTTAAAGTTTTTTTTAATTTTTCTTTTACAAATAATTTTATTTCTTTTATTTTTTATATCAAAATGCCTCATTTTTCCATATATTGCTTACTTTGACTTCATGCGTTTACCTCTGAATGCTTATGGAACCTGTGCATCAAAATACACCAATATACTATTATTAATAAGTTGTAATAGTGGTACTATACTAACACTGGCTTTGGAAATGTGAAGGAAAATGCTACTTTAGAACCGGGCTCAACGTATCAACGGGGCTAGGTTGATACGTGCTGAAATGCTAATCAAATATTTAGGAGCAAAGCTGTCACCTGAGAACTGGGAACAGGTACTTCATTGGACTCAGTTAATAGGCACCTACAGTATATATGCACTGTTAACCAGAATATCCCATATTTTTTTCTAGTTGTTAAAGCAGAAAAAAAATGAAATGCAATAAGAAATCAGCATGATGAGTGTAAGCATCCCACTTTTAGCTTAATCTGACCCTACTGGTGATCAGTTGGTCAGAAACTTTTCTTTTTTGATCAATGGATGCCCAACATGTAAGCAGTCACACTAATAACACCCTTAAGCATCAAAGTTGTTACTCCTGATAGAAGACTCAAAGTGAGCTTGTTGTCAGTAACAGAAGCTGTAAAACGCTATATAAAACAAACCGGTATTTTCTACAGTGGCATGTAGGTTGTTTACATAGGCTTCTAGAAGAGCCAGGCCATATTAAGTGCATCTCATTTTGCCCCTTTACCATTTCATACATTTGCAGTTTTGGTCACTTCATATCCATCCTTTTACAATATTAATAGATAAGATGTCTACCACACAAGATCTCAATTTGGGGATATATTGTTGAATTGGTGGAGAAGCAAATTGACCTGGTGCACTCTTCAGAAGATAGCAGAAAGTCTGAAAGTATTACAGCAAAGTTGCTCCCTTTTTGTTATGCCCAACCTGTGTCTGTATTTTGTGTTTGTATTTTGGTTCATTTAAACCTGGTCTGGTCTTTGTTTTCCTCTGTCTCCCCACAGCCTGTCCCACATTTGTTCCTAGTTTTCCCTGATTGTCTGGTCTCGTTGTTTATTAGTTCACCCTGCATTCCTGTTTGTATATATGTTCCTTAGTTTCTAATGTTTCCCGTGGGTTCCTTGTCCTGAAATGTCTTCCGTCATGTCTAGTTTTGTATCCTGATTATGTATCCTAGCACGATGTCTGGTTTCCTGTGTTCTGGTCTGGTTCAGGTTCAGCATACTCCTGATCTTGGTCCTACCGAAAACCCACAGTATGACAACTTTACTCTTTTGAGCTTTCGACCTATGTGTTGTAACATACTGGACTTGGAAATCTTGACAGCCTTTTGAAATTATAGAGTTCAGGGTTTGCATTCTTCATCAAATACAGGCGGGCACTGGACCGATCTTACAGTTTGTAATACTAATCACTAATATATAATGTTAGTTTAAAATGTCAACTCTGCAATAATACACTGCCTGGCCAAAAAAAAGTCACCACCCAAAAAAAAAAAAAGGTCACACACTCTGATATTTCGTTGGACCGCCTTTAGCTTTGATTATGGCATGCATTCGCTGTGGCATTGTTTCGATGAGCTTCTGCAATTTATTTCCACCCAGTGTTCCATTAATTTTTCACCAAGATCTTGCATTGATGATGGTAGAGTCTGACCGCTGTACAAAGCCTTCTCCAGCACATCCCAAAGATTCTCAATGGGGTTAAGGTCTGGACTGTGGTGGCCAATCCATGTGTAAGAATGATGACTCATGCTCCCTGAACCACTCGATGAATCCTGGGTTTGTCATCTTGGAATATGCCGTGCCATCAGGGAAGAAAAAATCCATTGATAGAATGACCTGGTCATTCAGTATATTCAGGTAGTCAGCTGACCTCTTTCTTTGAACACATACTGTTGCTGAACCCAGACCTGACCAACTGCAGCAACCCCAGATCATAGCACTCCCCCCACAGGCTTGTACAGTAAGCACTATGCATGATGGGTGCATCACTTCACCTGCCTCTTCTTACCCTGATGCACCCATCACTCTGGAACAGGGTAAATCTGGACTCATTAGACAATATGACCTTCTTCCATTGCTCCAGAGTCCAATCTTTATACTCCATAGCAAATTGAAGCCTTTTTTTCTGGTTAGCCTCACTGATTAGTGGTTTTCTTAAGGCTATACAGCTGTTCAGTCCCAATCCCTTGAGTTCCCTTCACATTGTGCGTGTGGAAATACTCTTGCTTTCACTATTAAACATAGCCTGGAGTTCTACTGTTGTTTTTCTTCGATTTGATTTCACCAAATGTTTATGTGAACGCCGATTACAATCATTCAGAATTTTTTTCCAGCCACATTTCTTCCTTGAAGACGATGGGTCCCCACTATCATTCCAGTGTTTAATAATGCGTTGGACAGTTCTTAACCCAGTTTTAGTAGTTTCTGCAAATTCCTTAGATGTTTTCTCTGCTTGATGCATGCCAATGATTTGACCCTTCTGAAACAGACTGACATCTTTTCCACGACTACAGGATGTGTATTTCGAAATGGTTGCTTAGGAAGTGAGAAGCAACTCACCAGTTGTGGTTAAATAACTTGTTGCCAGCTGAAACATAACCGCCCATGCAGTAATTACCCAATGGTAGGCTCCTACCTATTTGCTTAGTTAAATCCATGTGGCGACTTTTTTTTTTGGCCCGGCAGTGTATTTGCCTTAGTTTTAGACCACTACAATTGTACAGAAACTCCCCACCCACACAATGGGACATGCCCCTACTGCAAATAAATAATGAGTGCTCACCGCAGAAAGTCTAGAAAGTATAGTTAAATTATAGATCTAAAATACATATCTCAATCATCAACAATCAGTATCGGCAGGCCAGTGCATCAGAGACTGGAAATCATTCACAATTCTTAGATAATTGCATTTTTCAAGGAAAACCATTATTTTGGTTAAACTTTTTATAAGGTCTAAAATAAACATCCTTTATAAGTTAAGAATTTGCATCTCTTTGCTGACTAATGAAATGGAATTTAAGGGAAAATAATAAAGGTGACTGAGTTATAACAGTAATTATCTCAGAAACAATTAGTGAGTTTAATATGACTTGCATACATTTGGGCATTTGGTTATGAAATATGTAGAAATTGCAGGTTTAAACAACACAAACAAAATGTGATGAGAATGATGACAATTTGACAGCTACCACATGTTGGGATGTGGTCAGGAGCATTGTGCTACATGCTTCAGGAAATCTCTTTACGTGCTTTTGTCCCTAGAGCCGTAGCTCTATGGAAAGGCAAATCACATGCAGCTCATCCACCCACTCCACCCTCTTCAAATCCAACAATGGCTTTATTCTTTTACATCTTGGAAGCATCTTAGTGCTCTGCATCAGCTGGGACAGTGATTTCGCCTCACAATCCACAACAAAATCCAAATGATTACCAAAGATATGTTGAGTGTGTACATCAATGTTTTGGGGAAGGAGAGAAGAAAGCAGTGGAAAGTGTTTTCATTCTTTATTTGTGATATTTTAAATTGTTGTTTACATTGTAGAATTGTCTTATTTGCTTTAATGCTACAATGTATGTTTTGAGGCTAGTCTGTTCATAGCACTTAAAGCATTGTGGAGTTTTTTTTTACTGAGGACAGTGTAAACACAACACTCTCATTCAGTATTAGAGCTACCTACTATTTCGTCTTTTTAAGAGCAATAGTAGAAGTGAAGGGTGATGTGAAGGTGTTCCTATGGCTTCCAAGTTATCAATGTCTGCTTTTGTGATGACATATTTACGAAAAAACTATATTTTTTTTTTTGTAAGGAAAGAAAAAATGTATTAACCTGCTTTCAGCCAGCTAACCAACTGTGTGCAGCATGAGGTCTTTGAAGGATACACCTTTGTTCCACGAAGCTGGAGAAAACTTTGTCTGACACTAATGTGGATCAAGTAATACTGTTAATGTCAAGTGTAATTTTACTGCACTTTAAAACAAGATTGAACATACATACATTGCATAAATTTCACTTTCATGAAATAATGGATTGAGAACCAACAAATGTTTTGGATGTTTATTGCTGGCAAAAAAGCCCTGACTTGGTCAGGCCTTCAAAAAACACAATTCAGTAGTATAGAAAGAAAACCATAAAACAAAAATTTAAACCTAAAACAACGAATATATGGAAAAAAATCAAATACAGAGTACTTGCCAACCAATGGATGTCTGTGGATTTAAATCATTGATAAACTACAAAGCTTCTGTTTATAGATTGCAGTAGGAGAGTTCTTATATTATAAGGTTAAAAATCTGAGTTCATGTCTCCTGTTGAAAGACAACTAAACATAGAAAATGTGTCCATGCAAAAATTGTACAGCAATAAGTTCATGTGGTTTGTCTAGGGAGTTCCAGTGGGGCAGAGGTTTTTGCATTGCCTGTTGGCAGATCTCCCAAAGATTCTGCTTGATTAATAAAAGGACCTAGTTATTTCCTTTGACAACTCCTTATTATAATTGAGCATGTCTGTCTTTGTTCTTACCCCCTCTCCTCATCTAAACTCTGTGGGTTTTTTTTTTCTCTCATCTCTTCTTCCCACCTCAACAACAAGGGGGACCAGGGTACTAGAAAAAGGACATAAATCCACCGTGTCACCCCAGGCAAGGTCTTCATCAGGAGCTCATTTCTCCTAATTTTCTCTAAAGTCAGCAGTATGCGTGTATAATTACAGTGGGTTTCAGATAATACATCCTGATGAACACTGTCTCAACCATATTGTTGAATTAGTTTACTCTGTAAGTTGTCGAGAAAAAAAGGAAAACATTTAGTTCCTCTGTGATGGGGTTAAGGTGGCAGAAGAGAACAAGACAAGAAAGACAAACTATCTCCACTGCATTAAACATGAAATTGTGTCATTATGTAAAATTGCCATAAATTATGAAGGCGGCATACATCCGCCACTTCAAAGATGCTTAAATACTGTATGCCAGCCAAAATCTATGCATATCTGCACCTCTCTGTAAAAAAACTTCCTTCTTTAACTTTAAAGAAGTGCACATATAAAGGAATAAGTCAAGTATTAATACATTTGCAGGAATTGTCTTTGGAAAATAAAACACAGTGGATGCATGAGAGCTTTACTATGGAGTTGAGAATTTTGCACACACCCTTTGTCCTACTTTCATTAGTAATTAGGTAGCTACTTAAAAATGTATCTAGTATTTTGAACTAGTAGCCGTTATAGCTATGATACATAATGTTCTATCAAGAGGGTGAAATCTTCTGAAGAAAAATGGAAGTGGCCAAGACAATGGTTATATGTTTGATTTAGTCAGCCATGAAGCACTAGTTCAAGTGTGTTTTCTTGTGTTTTTGAGGTGTGATTTTATAATGATTAATGTCCTGTCTCTCTGCTGTTTTAATGGAAACAATAAAGAAGGCCCTGGTGTTTGTGTCCATGCCTGATTCTACCAAGCAATTTTAAAAAAGCCAAAATAATTACTTTAGCAGAGGTGTGTTCATGGACAGCCTGTGAAGAGCAAGTCCTGAAAAATTGTAAAATAACTGATGACTGAAAAATGTCTTCTTTTTAAATTTAGTTTCAGGAAAAAGAGAATGAAGGTAAGTCAGTTTTAATTCTTGCCCATAAGTAGTTCAAACAGCAGGGTTACATGACCAGAACACCCGACCAGACATGACAGCAAGGCCTAGAAGACGGAACTAACACAGGACTAACACCACAAGGAACCAGTGGGGAATAACGGAAACTAAAGAGCTTAAATGCAAACACGGAAGGCAAGGTGAACCAATGAATAGAGGGCCCAGGTATTTAGGGGAACTAGGAACAGGTGTGGGTAAGACTGCAGGGAGACAGAGGGAGTGAAACCAATTAACAAGTCAAAAACACAGAACTAAGGGTAAACTAAGGACCAGACCAGGAGAAATACGCAAAAACACAAACTCAAAACACAGACACTGGCTGGATATAACACTATCCTTGTCATAATGTGTGGTGGAGCAGGAGCAAAATGCAGGCAGGAGGAAGAGAGCCGCATGGTGAGTCGACAAAATTTATTAAGAACTGAAAAACACTTACATGGGGAACACAGACAGGGTAAGGCAAGAACACAGAGATGTGGAACTAGGGATGTGAGCATGAGCAAACACAGTAGCAAAGCAGAAAGTAAACAACACAAAAACTTAACGGAGACAGACCAGATGAAGGCTCTAAAGATTGGGCAGTTTGTCCTCGAACCCCTCCAAAACAGGAACAGCAAGTGGAGGCAGTTCGTCCTCAAACCCCCCCCCCCCCCAGAACAGGAACAGGAAGTGGAGGCAGTTCGTCTTCAAAGCCCCCCAGAACAGGAACATCTAGCCGACCTTCAGCGGAGACTTAGGCTGAAGGTGATGATGATGTCTGAACCAGGAGTGCAGATGAAGATGTCTGAGCCAGAAGTGTAGATGATGAGGGTGTTGATAATTTATCAGCTGGCACTTAGGTGTCAGGTCGACCCACAGCGGAAACCGGAGCTGAGGCACCAGCAGGACCCTCAGTGGAGACTGAAGCAGGTCCATAAGTGTCTAGAAGACCTCCAGCGGAGACGGAAACAGGTGCTGAGGTGTCTAGAAGACATCCAGCAGAGACTGAAGCAGGTGCTGAAGCGTCTTGAATGAAGCAGGTGCTGAAGCGTCGACCTGAGGGGGCAGGTGAGATGATGCCCTTAATACGTTTTTGGCGCTCTGCCTCAATCATCTCTGCAGTTAAGGGACACTGAAAATAACTTCCCCATTTCTCTTGCCAGTCCTTCAGCTGGTTCAAAACCTTCAACCTCTGCCAAGGCGAACCAGACGAATCCAGGAGGTGGAGAAGTAACGGTGTGAGGACCCTCTTAACTTTATTCGGAGGATCTGCTATGGATGTGGAAGGCTGGGCAGCGTGTGCTGCAGACGAGGAATGCAGGCGACGACGACTTCGGCGTGACGAGGAGGAGACATGGAAGGCATGGAACTATGCTGACATGGGCAGAGGAAGTGCGAGGCACCGAACACAGGCTCCGGTGGTGAGGCTGAAGGGAAGTGTCCTTGACACTGGGCTGGAGACTCTCTCTGGGAAGGTGGAGAGATGTAGCGCAGCAGGCCGGTGCCAGGAAGAGGAATCGCTAGCTTCGAGCCCCAGAACGGCGATCGCTGGTCCTCCGCCACTTAAGCCTGGATTGCGCTCTTCTCCGCAGCATGCCGGAGATACTCCCACAGAATGATCATTTTTACTCCTGCTGCTGGGTCCTTTTGGTGACCTGATTCTTCTGTAATAATGTGTGGTGGAGCAGGACCAAATTGCTGGCAGGAGGACAGGAGCTGCATGGTAAATCGACAAGATTTATTAAGAACTGAAAAAAACTTACACAGGGAACACTGGATTACTCTAAGAGAGCTGGACAGAACTGTCAGAGGTCCTTAACCCATACCGAACTGGATCCGGAAACATTAGCCTGATGTCGTCTCCAACAGTTCTCCTCTGATGAGGTCACTAAAGAGCCTGAAACGATTTTTCCTCAGCACTGTTGGGGCTCTCTCTTGGGATTTGGAGAGCTTAATCCAACATGCTCTTCAGGATGAATCAGATCCCAGAGGGGGCTGTCCTGGTCATCTTTATGTTCCATTTTCATTCTATCTCAGTTTATCTTTCAGACTTCAAGGCATCCCCAAGGCAATTATTTCTGATTGAGGAACTGCATTTGTTTGGAAAGATTTCTGCACAGCATTACAGGCAACATCTCTACTCTAATATGGATTCCATCCTCAGGCCAATAGAATGAATCAAGAGCTAGAAAACACCTTCCGGGACATGTGCACTTCCTGAGCAGATACCCAAATGCATTTGGATATCTGCTCAGGACTTCCTACTTAAGTCACGGTCTCGAAAACTTTTACCCAGGTCCATTTCAAACAGTCATAAGTTCCTCACACCTCACATCAACCTGGAAGGGAAGATACGTATGTCAATGTCAATTCTTCTTGTCAAATCTTACAATTTACTGCTAACTTCAGTTTCTCTGGATATACCTATGTCTTTATGGAATTCCGTCATTCTAATCACCAGTAAGTCTCCAAATCTTCTCCTTTTCTGACCATTCTCAAATCATTCCAATACCAAATATTAATCTATAACCTTTCATCCTTCTGCTGGCCTGGAATCCAGCCCTATGTTAAGAAAAAACACCGTATTTATCATATTTCCCAAAAAACCTTCCAGACCCATTCCTCTGTCTCACTTCAAAACAAACCTTTCAGGAGGTGTTATTATTTTCATTTTTATAGAAATGGCCCAACAGTTGCAAAATGTTCTTCTTAAGCTGACTAACAGATTTCCCTTCACTCATCTGTTGAGTATTTACAGGATTTTTCCTACCAAACATATCCTGTTTATTTGGAGGATAAATGGGGCATATCTTCCAAATAAACACCATACATATCAAGTATTTAATAAGGTGGTTTAAAACGAAGAACTGAAGGGCTCAATATGACTTCATGTCAAACATGCTTGACTTAGGAGCTTTAAACCACATTACTTTTACATCCTTTGTGCTTTAAGTGTTACCTTTTCTTAACGTCAGCAAATTATTACAGCCTAATTAATTGTTTGTTGGTTACATTATGCATGTTCAGAAATTCTGTTAGGGGTAAATTTGCTGCTCTGTGAGTGGAATGATCTATTAGCAGGCAGACACCTCAATAAACAAATTGAACAATTTATAAAAAATATATTTGATTTCCTAAATGGAAAAAAATGCAACTTTAGTAATATTGATTTGTGTCCCTAAAGATATATCTTGTATTTTGTCTGCACGAGCTGAGATAGCAAGCCAGAGAAACATCACTGTGTCATATTTTATTGTGAATTTGTCAGACCAACGTGCAGATCAATGCTCGGGAGCAGCATGGTGAGTTGCAGAGCTTTACTTAATAATAACAAAAAGGAACAACTTACAAGGTAGGCAGTGTAACAGACATGGGGCCAGGTAGCAAACAGGGTGGTATACAGGAGGAACCAGTGACGAACAATGAAGAACCAGAGAGTATTAATACTGAGGGAAGTGGAGTACGAACCAATCAACAGAGGAGGCTAATCAGGGAGAGAATCAGGAGCAGCTGGTGGAAGGGAGACTAAAGAATACTGAGGCAGAATGACTAATTAACACAAATGAGCCGGGAGTGCAGGGAGGAAACAGAAAAACATCTAAATGAACGGAAGCAAGTAAACAATAATACTGACTCAACTAACCCCCATGGGTGGATTCCAGACGCCCTTCAGAAAAGTCCAGAACAACAAAAATAACCAAAACACAAAACCCCCGCCCAGGCTGGGCGGAGGGGCCCTCGGAAGGAGGGCAAGAACCAAGACAAAAACAGAGTTCAGGAGGACAGGTGGGAGAATATCCCAGCGAGGCACAGAGTTCAGGAGGCCAGAGGTGGAACCATGGCGGTCGGTGACGGTGGCAATGACGAGGACCTGGAGGCTGGCTGAGAAGGACTCTAAGAGGTCGGCGGCGACTGAGACTGCGTCCTCCCCATGGAGGTCCCTCGGGGAACCCTGTCTGGAGGGTGGTCAAGAGTAGGAGATGGAGACTTGAACCCACGGAGGAGCTTGAGAGAGTGGTGTAGAAACTGCTGGGACCCTCTGGCCCTGGAGATCTGAGCAGGCACACTTGGTGGAGCCACAAAGATCTGCGGTGGAGCCTTTGTCAAGGCACTGGAGACGGAGGCAGTACGTCCTCAAACCCCTCACGGAACTCAGAAACAGAAGGAGAGAATAATGTGATGGATGGCTAGTCAGGAGACGACAGCAGTGATGATTGCTGGTCTGGAGACGCTGAGCTGAAACTCTCATCTCTTTTATCGAATTCCGGGTTGATTAATTTAATTTTCTGCCTCTTTAGGAGAGGTTAGTTGTTGGAAATAAACTAATTTTGGGGGCTAATTCTCCCTAGATTTTACCCACCACTGTGAGATGGCTTTAAGATGTGTTCTGGATATAAGAGTAGCATCTTTATGAATATTAAATTATGAAACAGGAAATTTGACTAAAAGGATGACTCCATCACTTTGGCTCCTTTCAGGAATAAAATCACTCATTTACCCTGCAAGTCAAAGTAAGGCAACACTGAAATCATTTTATTTGCATAACAGTTAACCACCAAGATGTCTCTAGCTTCATAAAACATGGCATATACATCTTTTAATGCCTGAATTGCAATTGGATGTGTGTGTTTTGGGGTGGGAGGCTGTGTGGTTGGGGGCATTGGGGGTGGGTCTGTTTATCCAAGATGTCTGTCTGTCTCAATGTTTGCCCTGTGATGGACTGGCAATTTCTGTCCTGTTTATGGGGCAGCAGTCCCCATAAACAGGTTTAAAAGGCACAGAAAGGGATAAATGGTGGATGGTCAAAATATTTTTTTGGACAAAATAAGATATGGGGGGGTATCACATGTATCAGGACATCATAGAAAATAAATTTGATTTCAGCAATTCAAATTCTGTATAACATATGGATTCAATACACAAAACAATGCCATATCCCAAATTTGTTTTCACAGAAATTTAGAATATTGCATAAGACCAATTAAAAAGTGTTTTAATATAGAAATAAAAAAAAGAAGTGTGCTGTTCACAGAGGGCTTTATCCAAGTATATTAAAGGAAACGAGGAAGAAAAATGTGTGGTAGAAAAAGGTGGACAAGCAATATGATTATGGGTGTTCAGTGATCCAAAGTTCTCTTTTCAGATGAAAGTAAAGCTTGCATTTCATTTGGAAATTAAGTTGCGTGAGGTCATCTTTTGGTGTTGGCCTAATGCATCACTATGACTTCTTGCTCCTTTGAACATAAGCTACCCTTTTATAGTTAAAATGACCTAGAGTAACCTAACAATGACAGCTGAGCTATATACTGTACTAATTTTTGTAAATACCCCATTATTCAGGGACAGCAACCTTTAAAATGTAAACATTTGTGATTTAGCTGAAGAATGAACACTTGTGATAATGTTTTTTTTTTTTTGTAATCCACCTTATTTTGTGGGTATGATGGCAGGGTGGTATTTAGCACCACCACCTACTAACCATAATCTATCTGTTCCTGTGCAGGCCTCATTGCTTGATGTCTGAAATCCTTCTGTGCACAAGTTTTGTTTTCTCTGGATTTTTCCGAGTTTTGGATTACGGTTCAAATTGGTTCCTTTTTCCAGCCTAAATGAACTATGGCAGTGAATATATGCATGCCTGGTTATTTGTGTTATGTGTGGCCATAATACACTTGCTATTCGATCTGCTTCTCATACAATGAAAGCTACAGTTGGATGCAGGATTCTCTTGCAGCATGTGCGTTTAATAAGCATGATTAAAAGATAAAACGTAAACAGTAGTAAACAAAATTTTGAGTCCACCCTGTGTACTTTTTCTTTGAACTAAAAAAATGGAAGATTCTACATTTATCTATCCATTTTCTACTTCTTGTCAGAGATCAGGTAGTGGGGTGTTATGGAAATTGTTCATGCTTAAGTCTCATGACTCTGAACTTTGCTTTCCATAATCCTAATGTGTTGAAATTATGGTTTATGTCACGAGTGTCCCATTACAGTCCTTAAGGACCGTTATCCTGCAACTTTTAAATGTGTCTCTGTGTCAAAAAACATCATAATAAGCATCATAATAAGTGCATGATAAGGTAGTAACCTTAAGTCTTTAAAACTTGAGTGCATGAGGAGGTGATTAAGTTAGATTTGATTTCAATGTTTTGGACTTGGGACACATGCAAATGTTGCAGGACACCAACCCTCGAGGACTGGTATTTTATGTCTTTATTTTCTATAATTTTAAGTCTTATTTTATGTCTTTATTTTCTATTTTCTATTCCCGGCCGTGGAACACTGGACCTGCTCTATACCCTCTACAGGGTACTCGAGGGCTCATGGGAGTTTGCCCAACCGGTTCACATGTGTTTTGTGCACCAGGAGAAGGCATTCGACTGTGTCCCTCATAATGCCTTGTGGCGGGTGCTCCAGGAGTATGGAATGGGGGGCCCTTTATTAGGGGCCATCCGGTCCCTGTACGAACGGAGCAGGAGTTTGGTCCGCATTGCCGGCACTAAGTCGGACCTGTTCCCGGTGCATGTTGGACTCCGGCAGGGCTGCCCTTTGTCACCGGTCCTGTTCATAACTTTTATGGACAGGATTTCTAGATGCAGCCAAGGGCCGGAGGGGGTCTGGTTTGGGGACCAGTGGATTTCGTCTCTTCTTTTTGGAGATGACGTGGTCCTGCTGGCCCCCTCTAGCCAAGACCTACAGCATGCGCTGGGGCAGTTCGCAGCCGAGTGTGAAGCGGCTGGGATGAGGATCAGCTCCTCCAAGTCAGAGGCCATGGTACTCAATCGGAAAAGGGTGGCTTGTCCTCTTCAGGTTGGAGGGGAGTTCCTGCCTCAAGTGGAGGAGTTCAAGTATCTCGGGGTCTTGTTCACGAGTGAGGGAAGAATGGAGCGGGAGATCGACAGACGGATCGGTGTGGCTGCCGCAGTAATGGGGGCACTGTGCTGGTCCGTTGTGGTGAAGAGAGAGCTGAGCTGAAAAGCGAAGCTCTCGATTTACCGGTCGGTCTACGTTCCTACCCTCACCTATGGCCATGAACTTTGGGTCATGACCGAAAGAATGAGATCCCGGATACAAGCGGCTGAAATGAGCTTCCTCCGTAGGGTGGCCGGGCACTCCCTCAGAGATAGGGCGAGGAGCTCGACCATTCGGGAGGGGCTCGGAGTAGAGCCGCTGCTACTCCACATTGAAAAGAGCCAGTTGAGGTGGCTCGGGCATCTATTCCGGATGCCTCCTGGACGCCTTCCTCAGGAGGTGTTCCAGGCACGTCCCACCGGGAGGAGGCCCAGGGGACGGCCCAGGACACGCTGGAGGGACTATGTCTCTCGGCTGTCCTGGGAACGCCTTGGGCTCCCCTCGGAGGAGCTGGAGGAGGTGTCTGGGGAGAGGGACGTCTGGGTGTCTCTGCTGAGTCTGCTGCCCCTGCGACCCGGTCCTGGATAAAGCGGAAGACGACGAGTACGAGTACGAGTACGAGTATTTTCTATTAGGTTTATGAACTTTCTGTAGAATAGGTTTCTCTGTTTCCACTCTGAAGGTTATCTGCCAGAGCCGATTCTTCGTCTGTAACAAAATAAACAAAAAAGAAACTAGTTCACAATAACTGGCCGAATAGGTAGTTCTCGGACTCTGTTTCGTAAATATTTAGCATTTCTGAATATAACAGATATGTGCCAACTCTATCTTACGATTCTAAGGACCGAGCACACAAAAAAGAAAACCAAGTTAATCTACTCATATGTGTGCCACAAAACAGGTGAAATGCTACGCAGTTGCTGTTCATCTTGGGTCACTAACAGCGTTCCCGTTATCACTTCCAGGTCAGCCTTGGAGTTGGTACATTCCCTTTCCGTTTGTTTTTGTCATTTATAAATGTATTTTGGGACTTGTAAAAGTGTTTCACATCTTGCTAAATTGTTTTCTGAAATGTGAATTTGTCTCAAGCTTTGTAAAAGTGTTTCAGATTGAGTAATGTTGGTTTGCACCTCCCGGCCACCGTAGTAACCGGACAAGGAGGGAAACTCAGAGATCCTACTACACAACAACTCTCTCCAGCTTGTTTTGTGAGATCCCAAGTAAATATAAGGCCTGCTAAAAAAGTGTTAACATGTTTACAAATAAAGCATTTCATATTACCTTTCTGTTCCCTCATTCCTGGACAACCGAAAACACTGATGCACAAGCTCCAGAATATAGACCAACTGATAAATGTTAAAGTCTTTATCAAGATCATTGAATCACTCTAGGTCTGACCCCACCTCTGAAGCTAGTTTTTACTGGGAGACTAGGATAGGATGAGAAGCCCTGGTCAAATTAGCCCCAGCAGCAACAGTGAACTACAGCCCCTTCACCACATTAAGGTGGTTATTCTTTGGCTGCAAAATCTCAAAATTTGACTTTCAATGTAAACATTAAGTGGCCAGAAAGTTTTCTTTAGACATTGTGGCAGAAAGATAGTTAAAAGATCTCGGAGAATGTTATGCAAGATGAGACACTTATGTGTTGTAAGAAGCGGTACTGCATTACAGACAGCACAAACCCCATTGCCACTGTAATGGGTGCTTCTCAGTAGTTCTTTGTTCTCTTTGTGTCTCTGCTCTGTTCTCTCTAACCCCCAGTCGGTCGTGGCAGATGGCCGCTCACACTGAGCCTGGTTCTGCTGGAGGTTTCTTCCTGTTAAAAGGGAGTTTTTCCTCTCCACTCTCGCTACATGCATGCTCAGTATGAGGGATTGCTGCAAAGTCAACGCCAGTGACTGTCCACTGTCTCTACATGCTCATCCGGGAGGAGTGACTGCTACAAATCTCTGACTCGATGCAATCTGTTGGGTTTCTTTAGATAGAAAAACTTTTTATCCAATTTGGATTTAGGCATGCAATTGGCAACATGAGAAATACTTTCAAATGCGATAAACACAATTTAAATTCGGTTTACTTGCATTTTCCCCTTCACAACAGAAGACATCTCAGTCTCAGGGCGCCAAGTAGAAAAAAGTATATAGAATACAAAATTCAAATAAAAAATTGACAGGCCTTCCCTCTAGTTCCACCCAGCCTGCTGTGCAGAGAAGAAGATCCCATCAAGGATACAGTACAGGTTATGCTCTGTGTGAGAGGTATGTTCAGAAAAAAACAAGAACCGCTGGAGGGAAGAATGCAGGTCCCTTTGTAAAGGCTCCCCCCAAAAAAACCCCAAAAAAAAAAAAAATAATTAAAAAATAGTATGGATTTAGTTAAAAACACAAAACTTGCTTTGGGAAAAAAAAAGCTACAGCAAGAACGTTTTATTTTTTCTTACAAAAACCTGATAAAATGTGATCAGTAGCTGTGTTTTTGGAGAGTAAAGAAATACAACGGTGGTTCTCAAAAATGTGCACAGCACTGTGACAAGTTTTGTGACCCCATGTAATAGTTCAAAAATCGTCCCCCTTTTATTTAGTATATGTTTTTTTAAATTTTAAATTTAAAGAACAAAAAATTTGTTAATAAATATTTTAAAAAGGTTCAATTACCTAGTTGCATAAATATGCTTACCCTAAAACTAATACATTGTTATAACACCATTTTACTCCGTTTTTGCATTCAGTTTTATTGGGTACGCAGTGCAGAGGCTATCAATTGCAGTCAATGTGATGTATCTAAAATAAAGTCATATGTCATAATTCGTTTACTGAAATTTTCTCACAGCCAGAATTTGCAAAAAGGTTGCAAAGAATCTAACCAATCTCAATCTACAAACATTTCAAAAAGCAGAGAATTTTACAATTGGCCCAAACAAAAAAAATTAAAAAAAACTGGGGTTTTCCCCAAAATAGATAAAAAAGATAAAAATGCACTAGTGGGACCTCCAAAATTTAAGCCAAAAACCCAAAAAAAATTCCCCAAGCCTGCCCTTTGGGGGATTTTTTCACTTGAAAACATGTAACAAAAAACTTTCATTTTTCCTTTTGTTGGTTTTAAGGAAAAAAGGCTTTAAAAACAATTTTTTCTTCCTTTTTTTTTTTTTTCCCATTCGTCCACAGAGTACCCGTTTTTTTCGGTCCCCGAAATTGCCCAACAATTCTTTCCGTCACACACTTTCTTTCTCTGCTTGTTTTATAAAAAAAACTTATATAAACTTTCTTTGGGAAATATTTTTTGTTAGGCCCCGAGCTGTGAAAAGGAAAACAGAAGTTGACAAAAAAGAGATGGGGCCCAAAAGGGAAAAAGGGGAAAAAAGGGAGGAGGAAGTGGGGGAAAGAGGTAAATAGAAAAAGATTTACACCCTGTTTGGGTTAACCAAAATAACACACGGTTTTTTTATGAAGTAAAATGTACTTATGGAAGTCACCAATATATTCATCTGTGGATCTATCAAACCGTGTGGATCGATTTGTAACGGGGTTTTCCGGGGAAAATATGCAATAGCGGTGGGAGGCCCCCAAAACCTGCCCCGTGGCCCCTTTTTCCCCCCTAGGAGTTCCCGAGCCGACATCCAAAGGGCCCCCCCAAACACAAAACCCCCCCGGGGGACCAAACCGCCGGGATTTCCCGCAACCCCCCCCAAAAAACATGGGGGTCCCAGGGGAACCTCCAAGGGAAGCGACAGTGAGAACCCCCAGGGAACCCGCAGCACAGACAACCCGCCCACCCTCCATTTTCCCGAGAAAGATTCAGCCATACCCAGAAACCAAACCCTGGGACACGCCACCCCCAGAAAAAAGGCCTGACAACCCCAGGGGTCCAGGCCCCCGGCAGGAGCCACCGGGAGGAGCCCAACCCCACACCCAAGCTTTCCACCCTGGACCCGAGACAACAAGTACACAGCGGGTAGAGACCCAACCACGGCGAAGGGTGGGGGGAAGGAAATAGGCCCCCCATAATATCCTAAGGATCCAGGAGGGGGGAGCAGTCCAAGACCAAAAACCCGTCACAAAAAAAAAACAGGCACTCACATCACAGTACCCCTCCCACCCCCATCCACACACAAAAAAATCACTCGCCCCCCAACGTAAAGACAAACAACAATGGACTTTTTCCCCCTTACACCTCCTCCCCTGCAAACCATACTCCAAAAATTTTCCCCGGGGCCAGGAGCCCGCCAGGGAACCCAGTCCCCCGGACCAAGGAGGTGGTCCCCCCCCTCCCGGGGCGAGACAGGAGCAGGCCCAGACGGGGGTGGTCCGGCCGGCCGAAAACCCAGTCCCCACCAACCCCATCACCCTCCGGGAGGGGGCTATGTCAAAAGAGGGCCCTGGCCCAAAACCCCAGCCCGCCCCAGAGCCGCCCCGGGACGGAGCAAAGTCCCGACCCCCCAACGAGCCTCCGGTCCCGACCCATGAGCTCCCACCCCCCCCGTGAACCCCAAAACTAAAACCCGGGCCCAGGGCCCCCCCAAAACAGGGCACCGTATCGAACACATGTCCCCGAACCGAAACGCCACGAATCCCCCCCCCCCCGGGCACACCCCGGGGGGAAAATTTATAGAAGAGGGATGAGGAACCCCAAAAACCCGGGCGCAAGCTTTTAATACACCCCGCCTGACACCCCCCCCCCCACCCTCTCCCCCACCACACAGTGCCCCGCAACAGCAGCAAGGGCCCCGGAAAACCACCCCCCGCCACGGGCAACAGGGCGACCCCCCGAGCACCGCACCAAAAAAGGGACCCCCAAACCCCCGCAGCATGAGGGACAGATCACCCCCCCGATCCCCGGGGTAGTGTCCCCACCACCCCCCCACAATGCCCCACTCGCCACAAAAAAAAAAAAAAAAAATTCCGCCAACATTCCTGCCACTGAAACTGCCCGGGGAAAAAACACTACCAGCTCAGCTCCACCACGCCCCCCACCCGACCCAAACGCCGGCGACCCCATATCCCAGAAGGGGGGATACAACCCCTCCACCCCCCGGCGCACCCCCTCCACGCACCCCCCCCCCAACCCCCCGACCCCCCCCCACACATGACACCCAGCAGAGAAAGCCCACCCCCAAAGCCCGCCCAATCCCCCAGACAGCCCAGCAGTCCCAGCCCACCAATCCCGAGGGGATACATGACTAGCCGGGTACCGGGCCCATGCAGGCCAACCGCTCCAAGCCAAGCACACCCACAGCTCCCCCTGGTGCAGCACAAACGCGCTCCGCCCCCCCACCACCCGACCGACAACTGCAGCCCGGCGCCCCAACCATGGGCAGAAACACAGAAGCAGGGAAGAACCCCACGGCCGCCCCAGCAGGGAAGAAGGCCAGGCCGCACCAGTTTCCCAGCCCCCCGGCCACCCGCACCCCCCAGACGCAACGGCCACAAGAGTCCCGCCGGCAGCCCCTCCACGGAGCGGGGCCCCCTCCCAATCAATGCCCGGGTAAGTCCCCCCCACCGGAGCCCGGCACCCCCCCCCGCCGGCAGACCCGGGGCCCAAAACCAGGGGCCGGACCAAGCGATCCCGAGAGAGAGAGCTGAAACGCCGCCCCAGCACCAGACAGCCCCCCAAAACTATAGAGGGCCCACCCCCCTTCCCCGGGCCCCCCGACCACAGATGGGAAATAGCGAACGGGGGTGGAAAAGACCCCAAGCCGGCTCCGCCACCCCAGAAACCCCAGACCCCAGACCGACCCCAGCCCCTTTTTCCCCAGCCGCCCCCGAAGTAGCCACCGACCTCAACAGAAAAGGGGCCAGCCCGAAACGCCCCAAACCGCCCAAAAGGCGGCCCCACTCCAAACAAAAGGAACAGACCAGCCAGCCCCGCGAACCAGAATACGCCCCACAAAAAGGGGGGCCCATGACCCGCAGCCCAGGCCCCCCCCGAAACCCAAAGGGGGACAGCCAACAGACGCCCAGTCCCGATGCCGGGCACCAGACCCCAGCCCAAAAACCAGGCAACAGGGCAACAAAAACAATCCCCCCAAAACGAGGCGCCACCAAGCGCGCCGATCCAAAACAGCAGCCCCACCCAAAAGCAACTTCAGGGGCCCGGAAGGTAATGCACTCCCCCCCCCATAGCGGCGAACCCAGACCACCGGGCCCGCCCGGGGAGTAAGCAGACCCCCCCGAGGGCCACCCCCCCCACTACCATGCCAAGGGAAAGACACCGGCCAGCAAGCCCAAGGGGTGCCACAGTGCACGCGCAAGGAGGCCAACCCCCCCCAAAAAGAGCAACCCACCAACTCCAGGGCAGCCAAGCTAAAACAATAGAGCCCAGCCGGACCCCAGATCCCCCCAAGCACGCCCCAAGCATCACCCACATCCCTTGTGCACCAAAGGGGCATTGGGAAAACCGCTAACCCCCAAACACACAGAACCCCCCAGGAAACACCCGAAAAAGGCAACCCCCCCCAGTCGAGGCCCCGAAACCCGACGCAAGCGCAGAGCCCCCGCGACGCCCGCCCGCCCCACCCACGCCGGAGGTCAGAGCCCCACACAAGGACCCCCGCCCCAAAAACCACAGCACGCAATAAGCGGAGGGCGGAATGCAGCAAAGAGCCTCAGAGCAAAAGCTGCACACAAAACTCCCCACTGCGCAAATGCACCCCCCAGCCCCCAAAAAAAAAGCCCCCATGAAAGTGCACACCCACGAAAAAAGATCCCCCAGCATCCAGGTCCCAGAAATACCCCACACCCATACCTCTGCCAAAGAACCCCGCAAGGAGGCCCACCCGAGGGCCCCCAAAAAAGGGAAAGAGCCCACAGAGCCAAAAAAAAAAAACCTCCCGGAAGCCAAGACCGGGCCCCCCCGAGACCAACCCTGGGCCCCAACCCCTCACCTGAAAACCCTGGACCCCCCCGAACCGTCCCCCGAAGAAAGGGACCGGGATCAGAAACCCAAAACCCAAGGGAAGGGAAACCCGAAATGAGCCGGAACCACCAGGACCAAACAAGCCAACCCCATCCAAGGCCAAACCCATCCCCACCCCAGAAGGAAACCTACACCCACCCCAACATCAAACAACTCCCAGAGCACGTAAGAGTTGGACACCCAGGTTAAACCCCCCCCACCCCCTCCCCCCAGACCTCCGCCCCACAGCAGAATGGCCCTTAAGGAAGAGCACCCGCATGAGATGGGACCACCCGCCAGTTTCGGAGGCCCTTAGCCCGCGAGCCCCCAAAAAGGCCCCCAAACCCGGCCGGCGCCCGGGTATGCACCCGCCCAAAACCCCCGGGGACTACCCGCCAGGGCCCAAGCCCCCCAAGCCCAGCAGACCCCTCCCCCGGGGGCAACACGCCCCCGGGGAAACCCCCAGCCCCCCGCCCACCCAGACCCACCCAGGGGAGCATGACCCCCAGGCCCCTGACCTATGTCCGTCGGGGCAGGCCCCCGAGGACCGATGCAGATAGAGGGGAGTTGTATATTAGGAAAAATTTTGGGAAGAACAATTAATTTGGGAAAAACAGCATTTTAACCAATTTATAGAATAGTCTGAAATTCTTGAGAAAGAATTTATCAATTCAATTACCTGAGCGACAGAGGTTTGCTAATGCTGGAGAAAGAGTAATACATCATCTGCCTAAAGACATATTTTATGTTCAATATTCCTGCATTTTATGCCTTTAAGACTGTCTGACTGACTGTCTTTTAGACTGTCTGATTGCTGCTGCTAGTGGTTCAATAAAAATAGCAAATAGTGAAGGGGAAAGTGGGCATCCCTGCCTGGTGCCCCTCTGAAGACAGAAGCAGGAAGATGTTTGGTTATTTGTTCTGATACATGCCGCTGGGGGAATGTATAAAAATTTTTTTTCCAGTTTATGAAAAACTTCCAAAACCAAATTTAGTCAAGGTTGCAAACAAGGAAATTTCCAGTTAACTCTATCAAACGCTTTTTCTGCATCTAGAGATAATATATTGGTCTCAATATTTTTACTGTAGGAATAGTCTTAAGTAATCTGCGTGAATTAAGTCTTAAGTAATCTGCGTGAATTAGTGGATGAATGCCTACCTTTAATAAAACCAGTTTGGTCGGGATGTATTATGAGGGGAGTAACCTTTTCTAATCTTTTTGTGAAGATTGTTCTCCCAAAGAAAACACCTAGACCTGGCTAAAATCTTGTGATTAGAATGTGTTTTGGTCTGAGATTAGTTTTGCTTAGAAAGCAAGGATCTCTGTCACGGTGGATGGAGATTTTACTTTTCAGTGAGTGCAAATCCACATAAGAATAACTTCATGAGAGAAAAGAAAAAAACTTTCGGAATGAGTTAAGAGCCAAGTCTGACAGAAAATATGTGACTTAAAAAAGGTCTGAGGATATGAGATGCCCTTCCATGATTAGGATACTGTTTGGGAGGCAGAGTGGGCAAATATTGTCAAGTCAAGATGTGATTTGCTGTCCTACCAAAGACGACTGAATTCTAAAATTGAATGAAGTAGTATTTCAACAAAGTATTTGTTTAAGGGTTTGCACACTTTCTGTACAAGACAGCATTAGTACTGCAACTTAGCAGTCCTTGTGAAAAAATTAAAGACTGCCCTTAGGTACTGACTCAAAAATAAGACATTTTGCTTTCTCAATGTTGACAGGATTTCTTTTCGTACTCAGCTGTTAGGCAGATTATTACGCTAGTCTGTAATATTTAGCATCACTTAGAGTGCTATATTATTTGATATTACCTGCCACATAAATGACAAACGTTCCTTGCAATGACTTATATGCTGCCAGAGAGCATATTTTAGGACATTTATGTTATTCCTGTTCCTTGTTCATGCATGGATACATCAGCAGCTTGACTACATCTTCCCTAAAGAACTTGGGTTTTGGAGTTCCAAGATGCAGGGCATGTCATAATGGGGTTTTCTTCGACTCCGAGATACACAACCACAAGGACAAAGACAGCGTTTTAACAGTTTATTTAGAAACACGGATAAAGGTTGGACTGAAACCAAGGCTGTAGCTGGTGGAAAAACGCAGGGTCTCTCTGAAGGAGGAAGACAGAAGCTGGTAAACACTCTGGGTGGAAAAAGAGAAACAATGAATGTGTTCATTAGATGCTGACTTACAAGGGTTGGGTTCTTGGCAAGACAGGGGAGAAATAAGTCCTTCTCCACAGTGGCTTGAGGCTGACAGGCTGTGAACAGTTTTCAGAGGATGAAGTGCCTTGTTTCTTCTCTTCCAGGAAACTCCACTATGGTTGGAGAGTTTTAACGTTGGAGGGTGGACAAGCAGCTTGACGGGTGGTTCTCAGGTGGCTCCTGAGAAGCTGGGCTTGGAGTTGGAGGCAAAGAGGAGGCTCAGGGCTGAGGTGTATGATGTTCCCAAACTCTTCTGAACATGACACGAGTGAAAATGGAGACCAGAAGCATTCGAAAGGTGATCTGCAAGGCAGGGGAAGAAAAACAAGGATATCAGAAAAACAGCTTAGAAACAGGACTGCAGAGAAGCAGAGGTCTAGCTGTTACCAAGCCAAGAAAACGAGCTGATGCCTCCTTCTGGGTTTCTTCTCCATAAGTAGCCCAGCTGATTGCTCTCAGATGAGCAACACTTGTGCAGCAGCACCTGCCAGTCACACCCTGCACAGAGAGAACACAGCACACACAAACACAACCTATATGCAGCTTGCACACAGCCTGTACACAAACCACGTGGATATGACAGGGCATACTTGTAAAGACACAAATAAATCCATGTATGCCTAACTTAGTGCAGCAAAGTCCATTACCATTCTTGGCAAAATCATTAGTTTCTTTTTTCTCTTAAGCCCCTTTATTCAAAAAGCCACACCCCCAGTATCTTTGTTTTTTTATTTGTTTTACTGGACTGTCCCCACTGAAATGTCCCACAAAAGTGTAACAGCATAAGAGGCATGAGGTAGTACAGGGAGGAGGAGGGGACAAAAGAGAAATACAGAAAAAACATTGGGTGAATCTGCTTTAGAAAATGGTAATAGAATCCTACAATGGAGATGAGTGGAAGGGACGTAACCAAATGAGGATTCTGTATTGATCCTGACACATAAAGGCCTTGCGGAACAAAAGGCAGAGCGAAAAATATAACTTGCCACAAAAAAGAAGGAAATTAAAAAGTCTTCTCTCACACTTGTGAAAGGCGAGGTTTATAAGCCCTTGTCACACATTCCCAGTAGGCATAACCCCATTTTCATACTCAACTAATTTAATCAAGGTGACTTCTTCTTCCTTCCTATCTGAGGATAAAGGTGGGAATCTGCTTCTCCCTTGTGCCCAGAAGCCACAACACCATGTGCTAAGATTTCTGTCTTGGCTTCATTCACACATATCATTCACACATGGACAGCCTCTCCAGTATTCTCAACTTACAACTTGCTGTTTTAATGACTGCCAGAAAAGTTTAATTCTGCATTTTAATGAGTATTATTTGTGGATGTGTTCTGAGAATACATAAATTTACAGAATCCCGAAGAGGTTGACCAGTGATAAAGCCTGAAGTTTAATCCTCTGATAGAAACAACTGTCTTCCACTCATCAGAGATCGAGTTTCTGGAGTTCCCAGCAACACTCTCCAGCTGATTTTGGGGGATCCCAAGGCATTCCCGGGCAAGAAGGGAAATATCATCCCTTCTGGAACTATGGGTCTTCCAATGAGTCTCCTCCCAATTGGACTCACCCAGAAAACCTCCAAAGGAACGTGCATAGGAGGCAACTTGGTCAGATGCCCAATGTAACCTCAAATAGCTCATTTCAATGTGGTGGAGCATCTCGAGAGAGCGCATAGCTCTGATCGAGGATGTGCACCTTTATTCGAGAGCCTGTGAATGCAGCATGGCGAGCAGTACAACACGCCCCCTGCACCCATCTGTTCGCCCTCGCAGAAAAATTACGCTCTCTTGCTCTGTTTAAGGGGCGTATTTGTCAGTTGGGGGCAGAAACTCTTCTGATTGATCTGATTGGCCGGATTTTTACCTCATAAACGGTCGCAGACGGCACACTTCATTGCTTTAAAAAACAATTAATCAGGAACCCATATTCAATTTGGAATTTCATGCCAAACCTTTGGAAGACTTAACTTCCTCTTATTTTGCAACTATAATGTTGAAAAATACCCCGCAAAATTATCTGGTTTCCATAAGCAGATGCCACTGATCTACAAGCTTAATTTCTCCCCCCATAGATACTATTTATGGAACAATAAAGACATCTTATATAAAAACAAATCCTTATTCTACCCTAATTGGTTTTTCTCACAGTATTCTTTTAGTTCATCAATTGTTCTACTCTAATGGTTCATTAATGACATATCAAGATTTTGTCACGAAATATGGTATCATTATACCGTTTAAAGAATTCAGTATTATAACAAATGCAATCCGTACTGGAGTAGTCATTTTACTTAAAAGTACTGCAGGACAGAATCTCACTCTATTGCCTTTTTGATCCCACAAAAACTCGAAAAATTGGTCAAATTTGTTTTTCCTCATTCCGTAATTGCAACTGTCGTATACGTTCCTTATTTCAGAAAGATGTTGCATCGATTCAGTGGCGCCGGATTCATTTTAGAGATGGGGGGAAGCACTATAATGTTGGTGCGTACTTAAGGGGCGTTTTTAGGGTCTTGATATATTGGGGACTTTAGCCCAGAACCCTCCTTCCTCCTGTTCTCTCTTTAAAAGTTGCCCTTTACAGTTCATGTATTTTGACCACTATGTTTATTCCTCCTGCTGCCTGCTACCGCGGTCAGGTGAGCCGACAGTCAGAAATACGCGGTCACGCCAGCCGACGTCAGCTCTCTCTTGAAGATTAGCTTCACGCATTCAAGGTGCATTACGGTAATGGAGCAGAAAAGACCCGGTCCTGGGAACAGTTGAGAAAATAAGAGGAAAACAGTAAAGTAAACTTCAGAACATTTATATTAATTACATTTTTACAACTTTCACATACATGTTTTATGTAAAAAAAAAATAATAATAATAATAATTTTCACTGAGGATGTTTGGGTAAATAATACCTACTAATGCTCACCAGTATAGGCTTTTGTGCACTTTCAGGAATTATTCCTCCAAACTCATACGGTGGAAATTAAGGGGTCAAAGTACCTCAAAATCCAAATCCAGTATCCAACATTGACACGTGGGGTCAGGGTTATGGAGGTCATGAGGAAGAACTCGCCTTCTTATTTATGACCCGTTTTTTTCCCCAAAAACTCTACAGAAAAATTATAAAAATTTTTTTTCTGGTTATTTTTAGATCCCCTTTAATATATCTGAAAGATGTTTGCAACTCCCATGGTTTTTGGAGAAATAATTGCTGAAGTGGGGAAAAAAGCATAGACTGGGGAGCATTAGTAGGTACTTTGCCCCGTTTTTCTCCAAAACTCTACAGAAAAAAATTATTAAATTTTAATTTTTTTACAAAAACGTATGAAAAGTTGTAAAAATTTCATTAATATAAATCTTCAAAGGTTACTTTTGTTTTCCCCTTATTTTTTTTTCAACCTTTGCCAGGATCGGGCCCTTTCCTCCTTACCGAATGTTACCTGCTGAGGGGGGCACCCCGGGGTCCAGTATAAAGGGTGAGACCAGACAAAGGGTTTCCCAAAAAGAAGACGTTTTTTTCTTCAGCCTTTGGAACCATAAACCCCAGACCTTAAAGGGCTGGCCCTATTTTCAAGAATTGGGGTTAGTAACCACAATTGTAAGAGAGAAATCGTAAAGGCTTGAGTGCGTAAATACGCAGTCAAGGCCCCTGCGCAAATGAAACAGGAGGATAAATCACGCGGAGGTGTAGACAAACCCCAGGGACAAAAGGTTTTTTTAAAAAGTATTCACAAATTTCCCCACCAAAAACCCTTTTTTACAGCACTTTAAAAAAAATATAGATACTGTTTGCTATTCTGTGAAAGAAACCCAAAAAAGTATATAAAATTTATTTGGTCTTGCCCTATCTCTACTCAATTTGGAAAAAAAAAAATTGCACTTTGTTTCTAACATATGGAGCCGAAATCTTTCTTTTTTTGCTTTGAACAGTTTTGTTTGGTTTCAGTTTTTCAATACCAAAAAAAACCAATTATATATTTAAAACCTTATAACTGCAAAAGGGCATATTCAAAATCCCCTTATAAACCAAAAACCACTTATTTTCTTTTTTGAAAATGATTAAAAACAATACATTGAAACTTATCAGAAATTTTTTCCCAATGTTAAAAACGATTACAGCTTGCAACTTTGTTACCTTTTTCAATATATTTGTGTAATATGCGACTATAAAACTTGTCTCCATCTGTAATCCCCTGGCGGCTGTTAGTATGTATAATGTATTCCTGTACTGTTTTGCATTATATACTTCAATAAAGTTGAGAAAAACAAAAAAAACAAAAAAACATTGCCTTTTAGGAGAAGAAGAGTAGGGAACATGACGTGGATTCAAAGCGTTGAAGAAAACGAGGAGTAAATAAGAAGGCAAGGAAAGGAAAGGTTGGTTGTTGATTGCAACTGAGCCGGCTCTCTCAACAAAATTTTATTATGGTCTCATGATGACAGTAAAGATTCTTGAATGATTATTGATTACTTTATTAGCAATCGGTTAGCTGTGGATACTATATGTTAAATTAATTAGCCTGAGACAATTTCTAATTTTAGATGCCAAAATCTCAACACTAACAGTATGTTTCTGAGAGGAGGTTTTCTCTAAACTCTGGATGCTAATAATAATAACCGTTTTATTGACATTGTTTGATACAGTTGAGGACAGCATTGAAGAGTTCATTTTGTGAGATGTCAGAGAAAGTGAGCCTTACATCACTCTTAACATCTGTACGAATCTTGATTTCTTTTTGGATAATGTCACTGGTAAAAAAAAGTGTTGCAATCAACAACCAACTTTTCCTTTCCTTACCTTCTTATTTATTCCTCGTTTTCTTCAACGTTTTTAATCCACGTCACGTTGCCTGCTCTTCTTCTTCTCCTATAAGGCAATGTCCTGTGCCGGCTGCGACCGGATAAGAGGTGAAAATCCAGCCAATCAGATCAATCAGAAGAGTTTCTGCCCCCAGCTGACAAATACGCCGAGCGATAGAGCGTAATTTTTCTGCGACAGTGAACAGATGGGTGCAGGGGGCATGTTTTACTGCTCGCCGTGCTGCGTTCAAAGACTCTCGAATAAAGGTGCATGCCCGTGATCAGAGCTATGCGCTCTCTCGATTAAAAGATGCGCTGTTGTGATTGCTTAATACGCTCCTCTGATTTTTGGCAGGAATGTGACGCCATACAAATAGCCGTTAAAATCTCTAATGGCACCTTATATTTCCACAGCATCCGGCCACAAAACACATATTGAGTGGAAAACCAAATTCCATCGACACCCTTAACAAAGACCTGATTCACTTATCTTAGGCCAGGATGAAGGCCACATTGCTCCCACTGAATTTAAGATTCGACAAATGGTGGGAGCCTGCTTTTCATAGTTACAACACATTACCCTTCTTTAACAAGAAAGAAATTGTACAGTTTGAAATTTAAAATGAAGTTTAGAATGTGGTGCTTATCACCAGTGCTCCAATGTTTAAAAAGCAGACAGCAACCTGGACTGGTCTCCGGTCCATTACAAGACATCATTGAGAAAAAAAACGGATGAACAACCAATTGTTGGCCATTTCACCTACCAGTATGGTTTTTGTATTGTGGGAGGAAGCTGAAACACTTAAAGAGAAATCACGCATGCAAACTCCACACAGAAAGGCTCTGGCAAAAACTTCTTATCCCAGTACCTTCTTGCTGGGAGGCAACAGTGCTAACAACTTCCCTACAATTAGTCCATACAATTATTTGTTTCATTATTATGAATAAAATATATTGACCAATATCAGGCAAAAAATACTTTGACATGGATTATCAATGCAAAGTTTAAAACATCCACCTTTCTCTTCATCAGAATTTTCTGATGTTGTTACAGATCCTGTTCTCATCTTCAAAGACCTATTTTGAGACACAAATTAGCTGTGACATACTCAGCCATGTGACAGAGAAGAAAGAGAGTGAAAAAGAAATCAAAGCATGCTGGGATACTGGGGTTTGGGGTGTTGTTTGGTAAACAGCTGCTTCTCCCACATAGCGGGTCAGTAACATGGGGGTGAGGAGTGGTTGAGGAAAGACAAGGACAGATCTGCTATTTTTTCCTGACTTCTTGTGCTTATTCAGTATAATAAGTATACAAGTTTTATTGAATTATTCCCAGCTGCTTGACAAAAGAAAAAATAAACTAAATTGATTTCTGGATGGTTCTGTGTGGGAGCTGAACACCAAACTGAGAAAATTAGTATTCATGTAGCTGACATTACTGCCTTACAGCCAAGGACAAGACCTGACTGATTATTAACTATTTAATTGTCTTCTGTGTTCATCTGGTCATAAAGCCAGTTTAAAGACTGCTGGTATGCTGATTATCGATTTGGTCTGTCATTGATCTTTTTTTTTTCCTGCATCGCAATTATTGTTTTTTCACAGGACAATGAACCAGGGCGGACACAATAGAAGAATCAGCTGCGAACAGAGCCAAGGAGCTTAAATATTGAGGAGATGTGACTAGGGACATGGAAACCAGGTGACCATAATACAAAGGGTGCTGAACAACTGAGCAGGGAACTGAGAACAAAATGAATACAGAAACACAAAAGAAAATCTAAATCAACAAGGGAGCAGAGAAAAAGCAAAGGTTAATATCTGCTATACATGGGTCAATAAGGTCAAAAAATCTCTAGAATCAGAGAACTGGGCTTGAAGAGGGTTTCATATTTTATTTAGAATAACGCCGATGTCCTGACAAATTATACAGTGCCTTGCGAAAGTATTCGGCCCCCTTGAACTTTTCAACCTCTTGCCACATTTCAGGCTTCAAACATAAAGATATAAAATTCTATTTTTTTGTGAAGAATCAACAACAAGTGGGACACAATCGTGAAGTGGAATGAAATTTATTGGATGAGTCAAACTTGTTTAACAAATAAAAAACTGAAAGGTGGGGCATGCAATATTATTCGGCCCCCTTGCGTTATAACTTTGTAGCGACACCCTTTGCTGCAATTACAGCTGCAAGTCGCTTGGGGTACGTCTCTATCAGTTTTGCACATCAAGAGACTGAAATTCTTGCCCATTCTTCCTTGCAAAACAGCTCAAGCTCAGTGAGGTTGGTTGAAGAGCATTCGTGAACAGCAGTCTTCAGCTTTTTCCATAGATTCTCGATTGGATTCAGGTCTGGACTTTTACTTGGCCGTTCCAACACCTGGATACGTTTATTTGTGAATCATTCCATTGTAGATTTGACTTTTGTTTTTGGATCATTGTCTTGCTGGAAGATAAATTCCCCCCCGTCTCAGGTATCTTGCAGACTCCAACAGGTTTTCTTCCCCGAATGGTCCTGTATTTGGGGCCCCTCCATCTTCCCATCAATTTTTGACCATCTTCCCTGTCCCTCCTGACGAAAAGCAGGGCCCAAACCATAATGCTACCCCCACCATGTTTGACAGTGGGAGGGGCATTCAGGGTGATGAGCTGTGTTGCTTTAAGCCAAACATATCGTTTGCATTGTGGGCCCAAACAGTTTTTGATTTTGGGTTTCATCTGACCAGAGCACCCCTTCTTCCAAAGTTGGGGTGTTTCTCCCCGTGGTTTGTGACAAACTTTAAAAAAGACCTTTTTTGGATATCTTTGAGAAATGGTTTTCTTTCCCCGTCTTTCCTAAAGGCCAGATTTTTGGTGTACGACTGATTTTTTTTCCTATGGACAGACTCTCCCACCTCAGCTGTAGATCTCTGCAGTTCATCCAGAGTGATCATGGGCCTCTGGGTGCATCTCTGATCAGTCTTTCCCTTGTTCGAGATGAGTTTTTAGAGGGAGCGGCGGGGTCTTGATAGATTTGCAGTGGTCTGATACTCCTTCCATTTCCATATGATTGCTTGCACAGTGCTCTTGGGATGTTTAAGCTTGGGAAATCTTTTTGTATCCAAATCCCGCTTTAAACTTCTCCACAACAGTATCTCGGACCTGCCTGGTGTGTTCCTTGGTCTTCATGATGCTCTCTGCGCTTTGAACAGAACCCTGAGACTATCACAGAGCAGGTGCATTTATACGGAGACTTGATTACACACAGGTGGATTTTATTTATCATCATCAGTCATTTGGGAAAACATTGGATCATTCAGAGATCCTCACTGAACTTCTAGACTGAGTTTGCTGCACTGAAAGTAAAGGGGCCGAATAATATTGCACGCCCCGGAGGAAAGTCCAGACCTGAATCCAATCGAGAATCTATGGAAAAAGCTGAAGACTGCTGTTCACAAATGCTCTTCATCCAACCTCACTGAGCTTGAGCTGTTTTGCAAGGAAGAATGGGCAAGAATTTCAGTCTCTTCATGTGCAAAACTGATAGAGACATACCCCAAGCGACTTGCAGCTGTAATTGCAGCAAAGGGTGCCGCTACAAAGTATTAACGCAAGGGGGCTGAATAATATTGCACGCCCCACCTTTCAGTTTTTTATTTGTTAAACAAGTTTGACACATCCAATAAATTTCATTCCACTTTACGATTGTGTCCCACTTGTTGTTGATTCTTCACAAAAAAATTTAATTTTATATCTTTATGTTTGAACCCTGAAATGTGGCAAGAGGTTGAAAAGTTCAAGGGGGCTGAATACTTTCGCAAGGCACTGTAAGTGTGAAAAATGACCATGACAGGAAAGGAGATTGATAAATGAGAGAATAGGGAATCTTCGGGTGTAAAAAAAGCTATGAATTTCCAAATTTTTTCTTGAAGGATGTCAGAAAGTTGTTAAAGTCAGAAAATACAGGTAGAAGATGAGCTTGAAGAGTTAGAGCTATTTTTGTCTGAGAATAGCAAATTTCAGAAGTAAGCTGTTCCTTTTTTATTATATCATTCAAAGACTTCATTTGGTTCCTAATGTGTAACCTGTGAACCTCAACATTTATTTTGCAGCCTCTCGGTTTTACTAACTGTTTTTCTGAAAACACAAATATTAGCATTAATCCAAGGACTGTTCCTGTCATGATTAACTAGACTTTGCATACCACTGTATCTAAAATGTAGCAGCAATGTTGATTAAATAATAGGATGGAATCATGCAGTTTCTGAAATTACTGTAAGATAAACAAAAGCCCTTCAGTTAATGTAAACATGATCATATCTCAATCTATACCAAGTTTGGGCTTTTTTGGATAGTAAGCAATTGGGTGAAGACCAGAGTTCTGTTCTTGGATGATGCAGCAATTACAAAACGTATTGCTGTGGGACCATCATAGTAGAGTACTAAACTTTACTCAAAATACTTATACATCATACTTTATTATGAAAACCGAGTCGAAATTTTTGCCTTATGGCATTATCCATTCCATTCTGACAGAGGACACATCTACATTATTACATGTCACAGAGTTGCAATTTATCAATTAAAACTTGTGGTATTAATCTCACAAAGTCTCACTCATTTGTCATTCATTGTTGAATATCATAATGGTGAGCAGTAAACAACAGGGCCAGCATGATGGACTGACAAAGATTAGCTTACATGAGAAAAAAAGCACATGAAATCATAGGCATGCAAGTCATTAGTCTTTGTACTTCCTCTCAGGGGAAGACAAAGATGAGTGCAGGATTTCAACATTTTCCAAGCTTCTACCACTCTGTTCCAGTTTCACCTCTGGGGACCTTATTAGTAGATGGGTCACTACACACTCCACCTCTAACAGAACAGACTCCTGTGTTCATGGCAGAACTTGTCTTGATTAATTATCAAGAGAGAGCATATCAAGCTGCCACAAGCGGGAGTAAAGAGAAAACATAACTACCTCTAACACTACTATAAATGTAGGCAGCTACTTGTTATTTGAAAGCTGCTTTACATAAGTGACCATGATAGGCATTTCAGTTTACGAATCATTTAAATTAGTCTCTTTAAGGTTCACATTCTTAGTAAAAATTTTCACATTTTACGTGAAAAATTGTTAATAACTTAACTTCTTCCTTACTGCAATGTCCATATTTTACATGGACAAATGTTATTTTGCAAGTGCCCATGAGTCCTAAAATTTGTTAAATGCTAAAAATTAGATCTTCATCTTATTTTTTTTTTAGGAAAAAACCTGAGCCTGGTCAACGTCCAGCTCCCATTTTTTCTCACCTCACTGGTCTTCTACTTATGGTGTGTGTTTCCCATCAACCAAGGTCCTAATTCCAATCCTGAATGTCAGAAGCTCTCCATCTGCAGTTTGGAAATAACTACCTGACCTTGAAGGAGGAGATGGATAACCTTCTTTCTTGTAAACACCAGGTGCTTGATGCCTTCTATTCAACAGCATGTATCGCCAATTGGAGCTGCTATTCCATCATGACATATCCCTTGCCGCAGACTGCCCTGTCAGCCTCTTTCTGTTCCTCCCACTAAATTTGTTTCTGCACTAAACCTTCTGCTTAACCTCTTTCTAACTGATAACAAGTGAATCAATCTCCAGAGACATTCAATTCACTTTAGTTTATTTATATAGCACCAATTCACAACACATATCGTCTCAAGACACTTTAACAACAATTATTTGATGACACGCTACTTTTTAGAAGAACTTCCTCGCTGCCCTAAATTTCTGAAGTTGCATACAGTTATCCCCAAAATTATTCCTTCCCCTGGCAGATTTGTATTTTATTTTTCATACATTAAAGAGGTTTACTTCTGATAGGAGGTGAAGCAGATAATTCTCAAAAGATTATAAAACAGAGTAAAAGAAGGATCACTTTTGAAAATTGCATTTTATTTAACTATTTGCATAAAAAAAATACTAACACTCTTTTCAATTAACCAATGAAAAAAATCTTTATTGGTATTATTACAACCAAACCCTTCTACTGACCAACTTTTGAAGATGCACAGTGGTGTGAAAAAGTTGTTGCTGCCCTTTCTTATTTTTTAAATTCAATTCAGTTTGTTTATATAGCGCCAATTCACAACACATATCATCTCAAGGCACTTCACATAGTCAGGTACATACATTCTAATTAATCCTAACTATTGAACAGTGCAGTCAGATTCAGTTATTTATTCAAATTGGACAAATAGTTTTTCTATCTAAGGAAACCCAGCAGATTGCATCGAGTCAGAGACTTGTAGCAGTCAATCCTCCTGGATGAGCATATAGAGACAGTGGACAGTCACTGGCGTTGACTTTGCAGCAATCCCTCATACTGAACATGCATGTAGTGACAGTGGAGACGAAAAAACTCCCTTAACAGGAAGAAACCTTGGGCAGAACCAGGCTCAGTGTGAGCCACCATCTGCCACGACCGACTGGGGGTTAGAGAGAACAGAGCAGAGACACAAAAAGAACACAGAAGCACTGATCCAGGAGTACTTTCTATGGGAAGGAAAAGTAAATGTTAATGGATGTAGCTACTTTAGTCGTTTCATCAAGAAAGAAAAAACAGATAAACTCTGAGCCAGTTTTATAAAGCTAGAGTCTGAAAGAGAGCACACATAATTAGTTACAGCAAAAGCTCAGTCAATTGCTATGTCTATGAGAGAGAAAGGGTTAAACACTGAAAGACAGGGCCATGTGGATCATCGGTAGAGGGTGAGGGTGAGGCAAGGTGTAGCTTCTAGGAAGAGAAAAGAGAGAGAACATAAAGTTAAAAGCTGAAATAACAGCAAATAATGCAAAATTGGAGAATGTAGCGAAGAGAGGGAAAGTGGTCATTATGTCCTCCAGCAGCCTAAGCCTATAGCAGCTTTCGTCGTCCGATGAGCTAACCCCTCCCACCTACTTCCTATTTTCTAAGGGGATTGCTCAATCCAGCTCTCCATCCAACGGGTCCGGACTTCCCTAAACCTGAAAAGTCTTACTAAGCAGGTTCACTGAAAGTTCTGTTTAAGCTGGTGTCGGGAAATGACTCGCCTAGCCTCTGACAGCCTACATCCAGAAGTCTCGCCCTTCTTCAACCGGAGGTCTGGACGACTGAGTAGCCAACGCAGTCGATCACAGTCCGACAATCACTCCTGTTAACGGCTGCTCATTCCCTAATATTACAACTGGCACTTGGTATATGGGCTAGGTTAATTTTAGTGACTCGGCACGAGCCCCAAGGGCGTTGTTTTAACAACTTGGCTAAGGCAACCTATAAAAACCTCCTATAATTTCTTAGAACCAGGCAACAAGACTTTTTACCACCAATGAAAAACCAAAAATAAGGTGACTCAAATAATTGAATGTCCACGATTTAACTAGAATTTTATATGCTTCCTTTAATTAGTAACGCTTTTGCAGGGGTCAGTAACAGCTTAAATTCAGCAACACAATAAATTCAATAATAGAAATAATTCAATCAACTCAACCTGTCTTTCCCTGATGCTGAACTTAGTGAGTTTGGAGAGGCTTTGAAGACGGAGGCTCGTCCATGCACCCGATGGAGCTGTTCCTTAGGGTAACAACAAGTGGTTTCTTGAGGGGGATACGGCTTGATCTTCAATTTTCCTCCTTTAAGTGACAGGCTCTGATGCTCCAGGCTTCGATGGTTAAACAGAAACTTTGCTGTCCTATGTCTCAGGGGACAATGGCTTCCAGAGGCTGAAGAGTTGAAGGAAACCCCGGGGACATAATTGAGGTTGATTCAGGACTTCCAGGAGCCTGAGCCTTGGAGCAATCAGCTGTTCACCGATCAAGTCCACTTCTGTTGTCTGGATAAAAGGGCTGTAGATGAAATCAGATTCTTAATTTTGAGGCACAGTCCTTCAGGGCTCACGGGTTGATCCTCTTTTTAATGCAGTCGATCAGCAGGGCTGTGTCTCTGGTACTTCTTCCATCTAAGCATCTTTTTCTCCGTCCGATCTTGTTCACTGGTCTTCTGCGAGGAAACAACAACGTTCCTCCCTTCAGCTTTGTTTTTTATAGTGCTTAACGCTTCCACCAGTCAGCTCCTTATTAGGATTTCCAGTTATTGCTCAATCTATTCAGCTCAACTTCTTGGTTATTGCACAATACTTTAGTCATGGTCATGGTGACCTACTGGTTCCCGTTTTTTCGGACTTGGAGCCTGTTACAGGCGCATCCTCCCTTCCTCCCATGTCCGTCAAAGGTCCTCTGTCAGCATACAGCTGGCTTCTTGTAACTCTTAGTCATCCTGTACTTCTCTCCCTAATCTGCTCAGTCTTAAACTTTACACAGTATCACACATTCCATTCTCAGCTTTATACATTTACTTCAAGATACAGTTATAAAAGCATCACTTCATTCTTCTTATCCATTACTGATAATCAACATTATATCTTGCATATATGGTTGATTGAGAAATTTAAACCTTACTGCTTTGTATTCATTATCAGCTCTCAATCATATTTCAATCATTTATGCTCTAACTTGAAAATCAAAGATTACTCATTTCATTTATTACTTGTAAAAGAATGGAAAATCATCATACATAATTTCTTTGGATACACTTGTTTATAATTCTGCAAAAGATAAGACAGTTAATATTTATCTCCACACAGGCCTCTCCAGTCTTCTCAGCTCCAGAATATGACAACACGCCTGTTTCACTCTGCAATGCTTCAACTGTATTTCTTAATAATTGTTGCATGGATTACACAGAAATATATCTATTGTAATTTTTTATGGATTTATCTGTAAGTACTTCGTGAATGCTGCATGGATTACATGGAATGATCTCACCTTATTTTGACACAGCATAACTACAGAGATAGCTCAGGATAACCTAAGCCACTCTATCTATAAGCTTTATCAAAAAGGAAAGTTTTAAGCCTAGCCTTAAAAGTAGACAGGGTGTCCGCCTCATGGACTAAAACTGGGAACTGGTTCCACAGCAGAGGAGCCTGATAACTAAAGGATCTGCCTCCCATTCTACTTCTTGAGACTCTAGGAACCACCAGTAAAGCTGCAGTTTGAGAACGAATTGATCTGTTAGGAATATATGGAACAATCAGATCTCTGATGTATGATGGAGCCAGATCATTAAGGGCTTTATATGTGAGGAGGAGAATTTTAAATTTTATTCTGGATTAAACAGGGAGCCATGAAGGGAAGCTAAAGTAGGAGAAATATGATCTCTCTTTTTAATTTTCATCAGAACTCTTGCTGCAGCATTTTGAATCAGCTGAAGGCTTTTAACTGCATTTTGTGGACATCCTGATAGTAAAGAATTACAATAGTCCAGCCTTGAAGTAACAAATGCATGGACTAGTTTTTCAGCGTCACTCCTGGACAGGATATTTCTAATTTTGTTTTTCCGGAGATGAAAGAAGGAAATCCTAGAAACCTGTTTAATATGGGAATTAAATGACATGTCGTGGTCAAAAATAATACCAAGGTTTTTTACATTATTAGCGGAGGTCAATTTAATGCCATCCAGGTTAAGTGATTGACCAAGCAGTTTCTTTTTTAAAGACTCCGGTCCAAAGACGACAACTTGTGTCTTGTCTGAATTTAGAAGCAGAAAAATTAAAGTCATCCAAGTTTTTATGTCTTCAAGACATGCTTGTAGTCTATCTAAATGGTTGGGCACATCAGGATTTATGGATAAGTAAAGCTGAGTATCTTCAGCGTAACAGTGAAAATTTATCCTATGCTGCCTGATAATTTGACGTATTGGAAGCATATATATAGTAAAGAGAATTGGCCCAAGTACTGAATCCTGTGGTACTCCACAATTAACCCTGGAGTTTAAAGATGATTTATCATTTACATGAACAAACTGGAATCTGTCAGACAAATAAGATTTAAACCAGCCTAGCGCTGTTCCCCTTATCCCTACAGCATATTCCAGCCTTTCTAAGGGAATATTGTGATCGACTGTATCAAATGCAGCACTGAGATCTAACAGTAGTACTAACAAGTACAGACACAAGTCCATTATCTGAGGCCATAAGAATATCATTAGTGACCTCCAGCAGAGCTGTTTCAGTACAATGATGAGCTCTGAAACCTGACTGAAACTCTTCAAACAGGTCATTGCTGTGTAAATGCTCACACATTTGATTAGCAACTATTTTCTCAAGGATTTTAGATAAGAATGGAAGATTGGATATAGGTCTGTAATTTTTCAAGTCATCTTGATCGAGCGAAGGTTTCTTAAGGTTTAATTTCAGTTACTTTAAAAGCTTGTGGTACATATATACATTTACTACGGATAGATTAATCATATCTAAAATGGGGCTGGTAATCAGAGGGAACACTTCCTTAAATTATTTGGTTGGGATTGGGTCTAACATACAAGTTGAAGGTTTAGATGAAGCTAATATTTCTGATAACTCAGGAAGCTCCACAGGATCCAAACAGTCCTAACACAGATCAGGTTCTACAGTTACTTCCAATGTTGTCTCACTTGCTTATGTTTTTGCACGTTTGTCACATTTAAGTGTTTTAGATCATCAAACAAATTTAAATGTTAGTCAAAGACAAAACAAGTAAACACAAAATGCAGTTTTTAAATGAAGGTAATAATATTAAGAGACAAAAAAAGGCCAAACCTACATGAAGGTAGAAGGGCTCTGTGCCACCACCCTAATCTTCAGCTCCCTTCACAGATTTTCAAATTTCAGTAAGGACTCTGGGTGGGGACTCCAAATGTTAATATTACTTCAAGTTAGGAGAAACATGTTGATAAAATTAAAAGATTACTTTAATTACAAGCCTGATAGGGGTACCGATAAGTTTGGGCTTAACTGTAAGAACAATAAAAACAAAGATTGTAATACAGTCTACTGAAAAAAAACATCCCTGTACTATGCAAAGTATCTATGCCTTGTGAATCTTTTCAAAATTCTTTAATGGGCTTTGCTGCACAATTATCTCAAGGATGCAGTTAACTGGTTTCCTTGCACACCTTTTTGAAACAGACATTTTCCTTCCGCTCAAACTTCCATGAATACACTCACCGGCCACTTTATTAGGCACACCTTGCTAGTACCGGGTTGGACCCCCTTTTGCCTTCCGAACTGCCTTAATCCTTCCTGGCATAGATTCAGCAGGGTACTGGAAACATTCCGCAGAGAGTTTGGTCCATGTTGACATGATAGCATCACACAGATGCAGCAGATTTGTCGGCTGCTCATCCATGATGTAAATCTCCCATTCCACCACATCCCAAACGTTCGCTTTTGGATTGAGATCTGGTGACTGTGGAGGCCATTTGAGTACAGTGAACTCATTGTCATGTTCAAGAAACCAGTCCGAGATGATTCGTGCTTTATGACATGGTGCGTTATCCTGCTGGAAGTAACCATCAGAAGATGGGTACACTGTGGTCATAAAGGGATGGACATGGTCAGCAACAATACTCAGGTAGGCTGTGGCGTTGACATGATGCTCAGTTGGTACTAAGGAGCCCAAAGTGTGCCAAGAAAATATCCCCCACACCATTACACCACCACCACCAGACTGAACCGTTGAGACAAGGCAGGATGGATCCATGCTTTCATGTTGTTGACGCCAAATTCTGACCTTATCATCCGAATGTCACAGCAGAAATCGAGACTAATCAGACCAGGCAACATTTTTCCAAGTTTCTATTGTCCAATTTTGGTGAGTCTGTGCGAATTGTAGCCTCAGTTTCCTGTTCTTAGCTAAGAGAAGTGGCACCCGGTGTGTTCTTCTGCTGCTGTAGCCGATCTGCCTCAAAGTTTGACGTGTTGTGCATTCAGAGATGCTCTTTTGCATGCCTTGGTTGTAACAAGTGGTTATTTGAGTTACTGTTGCCTTTCTATCAGCTCGAACCAGTCTGGCCATTCTACTCTGACCTCTGGCATCAACAAGGCATTTGCGCCCACAAAACTGCTGCTCACTGGATATTTTCTCTTTTTCGGACCATTCTCTGTAAACCCTAGAAATGGTGGTGTGTGAAAATCCCAGTAGATCAGCAGTTTCTGAAATACTCAGACCAGCCCGTCTGGCACCAACAACCATGCCATGTTCAAAGTCACTTAAATCAACTTTCTTCCCCATTCTGATGCTCGGTCTGAACTGCAGCAGATCGTCTTGACCATGTCTACATGCCTAAATCCGTTGAGTTGTGCCCATGTGATTGGCTGATTAGAAATTTGCGTCAACGAGCAGTTGGACAGGTGTACCTAATAAAGTGGCCGGTGAGTGTATACTTGCCTACACAACTCTGTGGACAGCCAGCTTCTTTAGCATTTCCTCTTTTGTGGCCTACGCTCCTTAAAAGGCATCAGTGACTGACTGCTGGAGAACTATCAAGTCAGCAGTCTTTCACAGGATTGTGAAGTCCAGAACATGACCAAAACACAATATATATTTTTGGAAAACTGTTTTTATTGTACATATGTCAGTCAGTCAGTCATTTTCTACTGCTTATTCCATAGTGGGTTGTGGGGAAGCTGGTGCCTATCTCCAGCAGTCTATGGGCGAGAGGCGGGGTACACCCTGGACAGGTTGCCAGTCCATCGCAGGGCTTGTACTTATGTAATATGATAAATTTTCTGAGAAACTGAATTTCAACTATTGGGTATTTTCATAAGCTGTAGGCCATAATCATCAAAATTAACAGACATCAATGAGGTGCACCTGTACATTGCATCGTAAAAAAGCAGTAATGATTTAGAATTTCCTGACGCATTGATCAGAAATTATTTTAACCTATCGAAGTACAACAATAAATAATTAAAAAATAACTTACTATAGGGAAGAAAAAATCTTTAAAATTTCAAAAATGTATTACAAATGTTTATTAACAGAAGTATTCTAAGTATTTAATTTGGCATTCATCACTAAAATAAAGGCTGCAGTGTAAATCCTTAGGATTTTTCAAAACAGCCATATGTAGTCTACCTGGGCAAAACTGAACTGATTAGAAAAAGATTAGAGAACATACTGTGATCACATGGTGGTGCAGTTCTCACTGCACGTCAGGACAAAAACATAGACTTCAAACACTGTGAAATGAAACAAGTCTCCAACTCTAGGGACTCCTACTAGATTTGGCTGTCTTGTTAAATTGAGCGGCCAGATGGAATGACGGCCATCTCGCCAGAACTTCATCAAGCAAGCCGTTACAAAGTGGTGGTTATATTGAAGCCATTCTTGAGTAAAAGGCAATCGACAGCTCACTTGGCGGTTGACAGATGGGCATTTAAACAACTGTGAAAAAGGGTTTCTTGTCTGATGAGACAAAAATTAAGCTACTTTGGAAGAGAAGCAGGCCTCGCTGTCTGAGCTCAGCAATACTCGTCACTGGCCACGGATTCCTTAAATTTTGTGATCACAGTAAAAGCTGAATATCCAGACTAAACCTGTCATTTTAAAAGCTTGATAGGAATTTAAAATACATATATTAATTAAATGTCAAAAAATGTATCGTTTATTTAATTTTCATTTCATCCGTTACCCAACACTGATTTAAAAAAAACTCATGTTTATGTAAAACTACGGTGGCCGGGGGGTGCAAACCAACATTACAAAATCTAAAACACTTTTACCAACCTAAAGACAAATTTACATTTCAGAAAACAATTTAACAAGATGCGAAACAATTTTACAAGTACTGAAACAAATTTACATTTCAGAAAACAAATTAATAGATGGGAATTATAAAGTATTTGATCCCCTCTGGCTGGTCTTTGATAATTATATAATAATGCAGTGTTTTTGATGTATTAGTATCTACTTGCTTTGATCACTTAAAATATCCAGAAGCATGCCTTAAAAATAATGTGTTTTTCCATCTCCATTCTTCCCTTTTCTAGACCAGACCCCTTTACTGCAGGATCAACCTGAGTGTCCCAGTCCTGAAATGCTTTTTCAACCAGGAGGACACCAGGCCTGATTTTCGGCTGAGCAAGGAGTCTCTGGCAGTGCTGCTTAATCTTTTGCACCAGGATCGGCGACATGGATGGGGTGCTACTATTGAGACCTTGGTTTTTCTTTTCTGGCTGGCAAGTGGCACATCCTACAGAGTGGTCTGCAGAGTGTTTGGGATGCCTCGCTCTACTGTCCATCGCATCGTCCACAGAGTTGCAGAGGAGATCGTGGCTATTCGTCACAAGGTCATCTACCTTCTAGACCCCTGAGGACTTGGAGGCAGTGTCCCGTGGGTTTGCAGGGCTGGATGCCACAGAGCTCTTCTTAAAGCTGTGGGTGCAATTGACGGCTGCCATAACCACATCAGGTGTCCAAGCGGCCCTGATGGTCAGTGCTACAGGAACAGGAAACTCTTCCCTTCCATAATCCTGCAAGCAGTTTCTGACCATCGGGGCCATTTTATTGACACATATGTGGGCTGGCCTGGGTCAGTGCATGACTCTAGGGTGCTCCGCCACAGCCCACTGTACAGACAGTCAGTTTATCCTCCTCCAGGGCATTTTATCCTTGCTGATGCAGGGTACCCATGCCTCCAATATCCACTCCCCCTCATCACTCCCTACAAGAGGATAATACAAGGTGTGGGAGCTCAGCGCTTTAACAGCCATCATTCCAAAAACACGCTCTATAATAGAGCGTGTTTTTGGAATGATGAAAACCAGATGCATTGCCATCTTCCCAACAGTGCTGGAGATGCACCACACCTTTCTTCCTCACGTAGGTTTTGACCTAGATCCATTTTATATATACATTATACATAATATATACACATACACACATATGCACCCTCTTTTAAATTGTTTTCAGGTCATAACAGCATGCACCTTCCTCCACAACATCTGCCTTGGTGCTGGGGATGTCATGGCCCCAGAGGATGACCCAGAGGAGGCTGTAGAAGAGGATGAGGTCGGGACTGAGGCAGTTAGTGGTGCTCTCTGGCAGGACCAGCTTTCAGCTGAGGTGTCTGCCCTGGAAGAGGTACCACCAGAACATGACTACTGTGTGCAGGCAAGTATAATAATATAGATGTGATTGATTTTTGTAATATTTTGTGAGCACCATCTTCTAATTCTGCATTTTTCCGATTACATCTTAGTGATGTGGCAGCCGTCAATTCAGCCAGCCCTTTAAACTTGATGGACGATACCGTGGACAGCGGAAAGAGGCATCACAAACATCTGCAGACCTCCTGTGTGTTGCTTTGCTCACCATCCAGAAAAGACAAACCACAGGTCTCAGTTGCAGCGTCCCATCCATGTCTCTGACCTTGCGAGAGATTTAGCCACACCGCCAGAGACTTTCTGTTCAGAAAGAAATCTGCCTTTTTGTTCGGTTGAAGAGGTGCTGCTGTCGCCATTGTAAATACTTGTACATAGTTTTATTTTATGCCTTTTGTTTCTTGTAATTTTGATCTGTTTGAATGTTCTTTTTTTCCACATTCTGTTTAAAATGCAATTTGTAATTATCAAAATAAATTATGTGGTTACAAATTTAAATGAAGTTGATGTATTGTTAGATCAAATGTAAATAACATTAGTGACAAAAACAATTTTGAAATTTATTAGAACACATTAAAACTTTAAGAAACAATCTGAATAAAACTTAATATTGTTTCTTTTATAGCACCTTATTTTGGTGCCATTCTTTCTAAGATGGAAAAAGTCTGTCCATTCTCTGTGCCTTCTCCTCTGCTTTTCTCTGTGGCCTCATGTCCTCCCTGATCAACTCCACCATCTCCTCATATCTGTCCCTTTTTCTTTTCTGACCCCTTCCTGCTGGCTCACTGTCTTCCTTCTCCCTCTTGTTGCCCACTGCTCCGCTTGGCCCTGGAGTGTCCTCAGGGATGGAGGCAATTAACATACTCTAAATTCTTTTTTTTTTTTCAAATTGTCCCACATTGTTTGGGCCTGCAAGGGGGTGACCTTCCCCTGTTGGCCCATCTTCTCAAGAATTGTCCTACACAAACAAAAGGAAAGAGGGAAAACCGAAAGTATGTTAATCACTGGGTAGATATTTATGAAAGTTAGAAAGATAGGAGTTATTGAAACTGGACAGAAACTGACTGTAAAGAATGTTGTTATTATACCTCCAAGCCACGGTGGCTGAGTTTTTAGCACCAGCAAAAAGCTGGCCCGTCTGCTCCTTTGTCCCTAAAACAAAATATGAAAATACCAAAAAAAAACATCTTGCTTAGTATCAGAGCAAAAATTAAGCCTTTTTTAATTTTACAATTGTCTTAATTTGAAGAAAATATTAAAATATTTCTATGCAAATGCCTAAAACAAGCTATTTCAAACTTTTAACTTCTTTACTAAGATTCACTTACATTTCACTTACAAGTGTATTCCTCGTCGGGTGTACCTGGAATCAGAAATTATAATGCTAGCTGAATTATAAATAAACTTTTAAAACATATGGCACATTTCTTCATCAAAAATGAATATTGAAAAGCTTATTTATTCTCAATCACACTCTCCAGCGATACAGTTAGATAAAGCTGTCCATTTATTCAGATTAACCTTTTTTTGGTACTTGTAAAAGTGTTTCGCATCTTGTTAAATTGTTTTCTGAAATGCAAATTTGTTTTCTGAAGTGTAAATTTGTTTTCTGAAATATTAATCTTTTTTCTGAAATGTAAATTTGTTTCGGTACTTGTAAAATTGTTTCGCATCTTGTTGAATTGTTTTCAATTCAGTTTCAATTCAATTCAATTCAGTTTATTTATATAGCGCCAATTCACAACACATGTCGTCTCAAGGCACTTCACAAAAGTCAGGTACATGCATTACAATTAATCCAAATCATTGAACAGTGCAGTCAGATTCTGTTATTTATTCAAATTGGATAAAAAGTTTTTCTATCTAAGGAAACCCAGCAGATTGCATCCAGTCAGTGACTTGCAGCATTCACTCCTCCTGGATGAGCATGTAGAGACAGTGGACAGTCACTGGCGTTGACTTTGCAGCAATCCCTCATACTGAGCATGCATGTAGCGACAGTGGAGAGGAAAAACTCCCTTTTAACAGGAAGAAACCTCTAGCAGAACCAGGCTCAGTGTGAGCGGCCATCTGCCACGACCGACTGGGGGTTAGAGAGAACAGAGCAGAGACACAAAGAGAACAAAGATTTTCTGAAATGTTAATTTGTCTTTAGGTTTGTAAAAGTGTTTTCAATTTTGTAATGTTGGTTTGCACCCCCTGGCCACCGTATAAAACACAATACCTAATGGTGCATTCTCAGCACTGAGTACGAATCAGTTTTACAGCAAAACACAAAGATGTTAAATTTTTTTGTAAATAATTTCAGGCACTAATGGGTTAAACAGGAATTGTAGTACTATTTTCTTTCAATCCATTAAGGTTTGCAGGTGTTTTTACACAGTGTCTTACTCCAGCAAAACATTTACCACAACTTCAACAGGCTATTTTAATAGCATGGTCCTTCTCAACTATTCTGTCAAAGATATTTGCCAGTTTACTGTTCCTTGCAAAATCAAAATAAAATAAACACTTTTTATAGGTATTTTATGTGACGAACCAACATAGAGTGGTGCGTGATTGTGAAGTGTAAGAAAAACATAAATTGTTACCAAACTTTTTTTGCAAATGAAAATCTAAAATGCATCTACAATGCATTTGTATTCAGCCCACCTGAGGCAATACTGCAGAATAACTTTTTGCAGCAGTTACACCTCCAAGCATTTTAGGTATGTCTCTATCATCTTTGCACATCTAGAGACTGGAATTCTTTCCTATTCTTCTTTGAAAAATAAACTAAAACAAGTCAAATAGAACAGATAGTGTCTGTGAAAATAATTTCTTAAGTCTTTTCAAAGATTCCCAATTGGAGTTAGAACTGGGTTTTGAGTTGGTCATCTAAGATGAATATGCTTTTCCTTTATACTCCCTTCTGTATGCTTTATGCCATTGACCCACTAAATAATGACTGCTCCCCCACTTTAAAGTGTTTTCCACTCTAACAATTTTGCTCTGTTTTTGGATCTATACGTCTTTTCAACTCTACCCACCTCCCCTGTCATGTTGAAGAAGTGTATTCCCACAGCATGATGCTGCTACCATCATGTTTCATCATGGAGATTGTGTGCAGTATTAGTGTTCTGCTTCACATAGTGTTTCTGTGTCAACCAGAGCAACAAATTTAAATTTGTAGATGTAACATGACAAAATGTGACGATTTCTAAGGGCATAAATACTTTGGCAAGCAGACAGTGATTTGACTTTTAAATACAGAACCCAGATCCCCATAAAAAAACTAAAAATACCTTAATTTTCCTCACTTTTCTCACACTTGAGTACTCCAAAACAGCAAAGTGACAGTTTTGTTTGTTTTACAGAGCTGTATACACTTGCTGAATACCAGCAAATGTACACACCTCTAGTGAGTACTAGTCTAATTAATTAGTAGTGCTTGGCTACTACTTATCCTCTTAAATCATATTGTCGTAGATAGGGTGTATTTAGTTCTCTGCCAGTGCTTTTGCATTTTAGTCAAAGTTAAGCTTAAAATCTATTTACCTAATGTTATGACCTATATACATTGACATCCAAAACTTTGAATAAAAAAACAGTGACTTGCTTTTCTGCCTTCAATCATGAGTATGAAACACATATACTGCACATATAAAATACATTATATGCTGAGATTGCTTCTATTTGCACTCTGTACGCAAGCTTGGACCCTGACCTAAGCCATTACATTAGACTCTGGAGGACTGTTCACAGAGATGGAGGTCAGCTGATTCTAAAATTGGTATGAATTAAAATGGCCACTCTCATTTATGGCATGACACAGAACTGGCTCTGTCAGTTAAATTGGTAAAAGCGTCCTTTCTGGACATGCAAGGCCTTCCCAGGTAATGGACTAATAATTGAAAAAAATATATTTGTTTTTGTATACATACATAGTAAATGGGCTATTAGCTTTTAAAAGAGGGGTCATTTATTTATTCACTTTAAGTGGTGGAAACAATATGCAGGAGTGAAAGGTAAGTATTGAAGTATTTAAATTGGAGCAAAGACAGGGCTAAGACAGCAATAAAAAACCATTTGTGGCTTTTACAAAATTCCATCTTACATGTAATTCCTCCATGATTTTCTGTCTGCCCTTCCTAAGTTTCAGCATTACCTTTTTTTCCCATGCTTTCAAATAACAAATTACATTCTATACACACCATCCTGTCTGACATATGATCTTTTGACCCACGTTCTTCAGACCAAGTATTTCCTTAATGCTTTTCAACATAAAGTTTCTGAATCACTATCATTACCTCCTGCCAGTTTTATGAAGTGACATGAAAGCTAATCTAGTGAAGCTGTAAACCATCAATTATTAGATTAGATTTGCCTCATTCCCAGTGTTCTATTTTTATCTGTATTAGGCTTAAACATAATTGTGTTTTGTTTATTTATTTATATTTTACTTTTTCTGGTCTCGTTGCAACACAAGTCAAACTGTAATAAAGAATACAATATGGCTTATGACATTTGTAGGTGTTTTCAGTACAAAGTCTTAAAATAAAAGTGCACTCTGTGTGCAAGTGATTGTAGTCCATTCTTTAAGGAAAGGTAGAAATGTTGTTTGCTATTTTTAACCTTCTCACAAAACTGATCAAAAAATAAGTAAAAATTTCCTAAAAATAAGTTAATTTGAGCAGGAAAATAAAATGATCTGCCAATGGAATGAGTATTTTTTCCCTTAAAATAAGATAATTAGTTGTTTTTTCCCTTAAAATAAGATAATTAGCAGTTTGTTCTTATTTTAAACATAAATCATCTTATTCCATTGGCAAATTGTCTAACTTACCTGCTCAAATCAAGGGAAAATACACTTGTTTCAAGAAATTTTAACTTATTTTTTATCAGTTTTTGCTGTGATACATAATCAATCATTATGTATCAATACATAAATAGGGCCACTTGAATAATCATCGACCCTTGGACCACAAAAACACCAGCTTCTAAATTTTAAACCAAGAAATTACTTCGGCACTTACTTTGTTACCAAGTGAAGTTTCTCTGTGGACCTAACATCCTCCCTGGCAAGTTTTCCTCAGTGTAGTTTGTTCCACTCTAATTCCTTTGCTCCTCTCAGAGTTCTTTTTACGCCTGGATACGCTGTTGAAATCTGTCTTTTAGTATAACATTACATGTGTCTGTAAGTGAATGAGTGAAAAGCTGCTTTTGATTTTCTCCTTGAAGCTACATGCCTTAGAGTCCCAAAAAGGGTCCAAACAACTGCATGCTGTACAAAAACCATACATGATATTTGAACCATTTTCAGACCGTAGACAACAGCTGTTCCTCATCCCCGATCAAGAAGATGTTCACAGTTCTATCTTCTGTAAAAGAAAGGAGGATGGAAAGGAATTTTGCCACTACTGGCTTCATTAAAAATGGATTTGAAATTATTTCACTTTAGTTCAATCGGAAAACTAGCAAAACCTAGAGCAATTACAGAGAAAATCCTTGCATGTGTTATACCACATTGTTTGGGCCAAAGGTCATCTGTATATGAATGTCTGTATCTGTGTTAATCTAATCAGCTGTTTGCAAATACAAGACAGATATCAACACAAAGTCACCATCCACTTGTGTTTTGAAAGTCCTAATGACTGAAACTATGGAGCTCTGTTGTAGACCCACTTTAAACTTCACACCCTATATATTCATCTGACAAGTGTATAACCATTGCTCTGATTTTAAATAGCACCTGGTACACTTAGATTAAAAGCATATTATCGTGTGCTGGTAAAAACCTAATATGTTTACATAAAACTTTTTACTGAGTGCCCTTGTCACCCCTAACAGAATCACTCCCCCTGGGGACTGAGCCATATTGCCAAACCATAAAAACAACAACAATCTTTCTTTTCACATTGACATATTACACATACATTTTATTTACATTAAACATGTTCTGTTTAGCAGGGTCTTTAAACAAAAAAATGGAGATGTTTACTTAAACTATTAATACATTTTCCAAAGAACCATCTGCAAAATCCTGGTATTTGATCTTTTCCCTTTTACAGATGAATAAATCTTGGATTTGAATATTTAATACACTGTCAGTTTTCCAGCGCTTTATCATCCATTAAGGCAATTTAGGTCTACTAAATGATAAATGAGTAGGCTATGGATGGAGTAAAATGTAACTGCTAACTTACAAAGTTTTGTTCTCTTTGTTCAGACTCAGGCATCTTCACTTCTGCTGTACTTTTAAAAGGTAAATGCTCCCTATCACATATGTGTACCTGCACTAGATAAAAATGAATGCTTATATTTTTTTAATTTCTCCTGATTAAGAAAAAGAACATCAACCATGCAACTTTGATTGGCCCAAATTCATTCACCTGTTTTAGATATGAAAAAGGCCATGTGACCAAGTGCTGTCATGAAAAAATAAATAAATCATGTAGAGATCGGAAATTTCCCTGTCAGTGGAAATTTATATGATTATAAATAAGGATCAACAGACATTGTTTCTCATCAAATTAACAGTTTGTCTTTGAATGTTAAAAGATGTGATGACTGCAAATCTTGTCCCCATAAAATGTTTGCAGTGTTTACTAATTTTCATGTTTGAAAGTTAAATTTTGTCCATTCATGCTTTCTGCGTCTTGCAGACATCTTCAGCCCGCTACCAACAAAATATCTCATATTATCTTTTAAGACTCTGATCCAAATACTATATGTCTTTAAAAAAAAAACTCTTGTGTCCAATGTCCATTAGTACTGAAAGTAATTTTGCTTGATACTAGGAAAAAAATTTAATCCTACTGCAAATGCAAATGACAGAGTCAAGCTATTGTGTTTTTTCCATGTACAAAAAACCCAGAAACAAAAATCTAATGAAAAATGTTCACACTTACACAAAAATCAGCGGTATAGGTGTTGTAGTGCTACCTAGTGTTAACGATACAAGACTAGAACAATGTATTTTTCTGCATCTCATGCATTCAACATGCTCAGAAACTGTTGTACTTTACTATATGACACTAATTAAATAATAAACATTCTGTTAGAATTTGTGATAAATAGTTTATACCTTAAACTTTCACAAAGTTTTATGAATTTAGTTTTCATAAATGATACTAAACTAGGGGCTGCTTGGTCTCCAGCTTTCAAAGATGGTATTCCAATTCCATATTTAAAATAGAACATGGAGTATCCCACTCCTGAGTACAAACCGGACATCCTATTTGTACAGAGACCTCTTGAAATTATCTCTGCTACACTTTTCTTTTAAGACGTGTCTAATGAAGCCAAGATGTGTTTAATTCAACAACTCATTTTCTTGGCTGTACTCTAGCTGTAGCTAATTGACAGAAAATTTTATTCAGATTTGCTCAAGTATCATCAGTAATTCTTGAGAACCATGGTGTTACAGTATATTTCCATCCTGAAATTTACTCCAGTAGTGAGATAAACAGGCCATGAGTGAGACATCAGAGATTCATCTGCTTTAATTCATCACACAAAAGTTCAGAGGGGTCCTGCAGTATGCATGTTCCCAAACGTGGTAAAGGGAGGTCTTTGGAGAGATTCTCCATGCAACCCTTAGCATGTCTGATCTCAGCAGGTGGGTCTAACACATGTCTGTCTGCAGGGGACACAGGGGGAAAGCATGAGAAAGAACAAATGCAAACCTTTATTATGCAAAAATTTGTGGCGATGGTGATGAAGAACAATGCCGACAAAGCCAAATATCCAGTGATAATCCTCAGATGTCACAGACCACCCAGCTCGTCAGATTACCATTCGTGTCCTCCTCTAGGCTGCGGTGGGGCACTGGGAGTCTGGTAAAAGGCAACATAATCAATCAAAGCAGGCAGGCTGACATTCACCATAACAAAACATTTCATAGGGGGAAAATCACAGCCAAAATAGTTTTTCTCTCTATTCGTCTCTTGTGCGCACTCATGCACAGTAAGCACAGCGTGCAGTTTCGGTCAATAATCAGACGCATAATATCATCCATTGTGTACTTTTGTAACTTCTTTTTGGTAAAGTTATTGCTGATTCATGTTTCTTGACCAATGACTGCACTACATAATTACCAAATTCAGCTGCATATTCAGGATACAGTATCCCTTTATTAATTTCTTTATACCCATATAACAATAAAGGAGAATAAATACAATGGGGGAACTGCTACAGAGTTACTTAAGACCAGCATTCAAACGTCAAATCACAGTTCAGATTTTGCACTAGTTGTTTTTGTCCAAGGCTTAACCTGAAGGCTTAACCTTGGCCTTGAATGCATCAGAATGTTCACGGACCATGAGCTTTCACTGGTTCATAATTGGCTCTTAACATGGAGCCATTAACACAGCCAAGTGTGCTCATGTTCTGTTACAGTACCATGACATTGACGACAAAGACATCTAACGAATCAAAATCCATATTACATGACTTTTGGCCCATTTCAAAACAAGATAAATTTAAGTTACCTTTGTCAACGTATTCTTTCACTGTTGACGTCATTACTAAGAGAATTATTCAGGAATTGAAGAATGTAATTTTTTTTATTCATGCCTTAGAACATGTGCATGGTTAAGACTTGACAGCTTAAATGCAGACTGAAAACATGGTTTTCTAATAATCCTACATATCATCGGACTGAAAGTAGGGAATAGAAAAGCTTTTAAAACTAGCCAGGTTCATTATATCTTAATGGACTGGACAATTTGAACACGAATACAAAGAATACAAAGACTCTTTCAAATAAAAACACTTAGATTGATACATACAAAAAATTCAATGTTAACTCATGTTTCTACTATTTTTTTTCTACCACTCTTAATACTACTTTTATTTGAACATAAATGCAATCTTATATTTTTTAACAGGGTAAACATTGTAACCTTTTTAAATGTTCTAAATATTTTGCAGCAGTTAACCATTTTTACATATTGAATTGAAAGTAATATAAAGTTTTTAAATGTTGATTCATTAAATTAGACTTTAAGAAGTTCATTTAAATTCATAACAGGCAGCAGTTTTATATTGTAGGCCAACGACACGGCATGAATCTGATGTTAATTTCAGTCATTAGAAACTTGAAACTTGGTGGAAGGTGATTTAATAGTTTTAAGGCTGACACTACATGGCACAATCCTCCTCACAAACACATCTAAAATAGGAAACATGAAGGAAGTTATTCATGTCATCTAAAAGATCCAAGATTGGACTGAGGACAGAAGGGTTTAGATATACATTCAGGAGAATAAGCATTAAATTGATTTTAAAATTACTTCTATATTTAAAAGAAAACTTATGTTCGTGTTTAAGTAGAATAAAACATGGCAATTTTTGCAAAAAGCATTTACTGTAATTTAGGTCATGTTTGACAAATTATATAAAAAAAATACTAATTTATAAGTACAGAAAACATGTTTTAACCAACATATTACTGGATTGCCTGAGGTATGTGCACATGTTCAGTCTGTCAAACAGCTGTTTTACTCTTAGTCTTGCTGCTAATTATAAAATAGATTGAAAATAGATTAAATACAGACACATATTGTTTTTAAATACATGTCTTTCATTAGTTTTTATTTTGAAGAAAACTTGCTCGCAACATCAGTGGGAGGGAAATAAACCTTCAGTAATGCAGAATGCAATATTGCCCAAAACCTGGCACAGCTACTGTGAGAGAGCGGATGGGCAGGGAAACCTAAACCTTTCTTTCACCCTCTTTATATGACTGAAATTGCTACACTCAAACAAATTGAGGAGACAAGAAGGCAAGCAAGATAGGAATAGAGACAGACAGAAAATATTAAAGCTTTTGAAAGTATTACATCCCCCTGAACAAATTCTTAGACTTGCATTGATCATGTGAATAGCTATTTCCAGTGAATTTATATCCACTGCTGTTCATTACAATCTCTTTACTAGCTCCCAAATGACCCCTTCAACGCCACTTTCTCCAACATAAAGTTACTTATATCCTAGATCACAAGTAGATAATCCACAATAGAACAATTTATCTTGCAGTCATCCTTTCAGAGAAGGAATTATATCTTTATGCTTTTGGTTTATGATTATTTGGGAACTGAGGCAATAACACTTTACAGCTTATTCACATGCATGTTTTCTCACAATTTAAGTCATTATAGGCACAGGAGATCATTGTGTTAGAAATAGGCATGAAAAGCAGCTTATTTATTTATGTGCTTGTTTGTAAACCTGGGGCTTTCCTCACTCTTTCATTGGCTCAACTGACAGCTGTTCGGCCCAGCAGGGCCCCGAGGCAGAACACGAGGCTCCATCTGATGTCAGTTTGTCTGGTGTCAGGAGGGCAAGGCGCTTTGTTTTTCCATCAGCACCCTCACCTCTGAGGCGAGAAAGCATCTTTGTTGGGGCAGAAATTCAGCTCCAGTGAGAGACATAATGTATAGTGAGAGCTTTAACAAGTCCAGGAAGACACTGAAATAATTCTTTCTCCTTACCTGCCAGACAAGAAAAAAAAAGAAATTCTATTTCCAGTGCAAAGACTCTGCCATCGGCTGCTGATATTAATGAATCCCCTTCACTGAGACTGTCGGTGTACTTGTCACTGACACTGTCCAGGCAGTAGGTATTACTGCCATGTGAAACAATTCTGCCACAAACCCCATCATTCAATTGTAGCACAAGCTTTCCTCACAGAGAAAGAAAAACCGCTCCAAAATATATGGTTCTTCTTTATAATAATGGACCTTAGGTTTCCAGTTAGACATTTTCTGAATGTTTTCTGTCAGATTTGACCAATGGCAGATCTTGCATTCATGACAGCTTGGCAAGCCTCTCCTTTTGCACCTTCACAAGCCCCGCCCATCCCCCCTTCCCATTTGCAACCACAAACACACACACACTCCCTGACCAAAGTCCAGTTCCCCAGTCTACATGACCTTTCTTAGATACACATTGGTATTACCTAGTTGGACCCCTTCTTTGCCAACATTTTTCTGAGATTTTGGTTAATATTAACATGATAGCATCACACATTCCCTGTGACTTTGTTATGTGAGAATCTCCCATTAACTTAAATCCCAATGGTGCTTTTAGACTGCTCAAGTGACTGTGGAGACCTTTGAAGTAAAATGAACTGATGGTCATGTTCAAGAAACTAGTTTGGCATGATTTGAGCCATGTGACATTGTGCATTAGCCTGTTGAAAGTAGCAATCATTAGATTATTAGATTATTAAAGGGATGGGGATGAATGTTGTTACAATACTTGGGTAGGCTGGGGCCCAAAATGTACAAACATATGCCAGACACAATCACAAAACCAGCACCAGCCTGAACCATTGATGCAAGCTTGCCTAAATCCATGCTTTATGCAGAATTCATGCCACAATATCTGAATGTTGCAGCTAATCTAAAGTCAGTAGATCAGAAAATGTTTTTCCATTCTGTTTTTGTCTAATTTTGTTGAGTCTGTGTGAATTGTAGCCTCAGTCTCCCTTTTTCAGCTGAAAGAAGTGGCACCTGGTAGGTAGGTCTCATGGTCCTGTAGTCCATCTGCTTCATCGTTTTACATGCTGTGCTCTCAAGGAAGTTTCAACATAACTTGGTCATAACAAGGGTTATTTCAGCCAACGTTGCCTTTCTGTCACATTGAACTAGTGAACTTGTGAATTCTATCTATCTATCTATCTATCTATCTATCTATCTATCTATCTATCTATCTATCTATCTATCTATCTATCTATCTATCTATCTATCTATCTCTCTATCTCTCTATCTATCTATCTATCTATCTATCTATCTATCTATCTATCTATCAATTCAAGACTCAATAAAATACATTTTTTGTGTTTTCACAAATAGAATAAAATGTATCATAAATCTTAGACTGTTTTTCTAAAAATCTCTGCTTAGTGTAAAAATATCCAGTTCAGATTGTAAGTATGACTAGATTTATGACTAGAGTTGATTAAATTCAAAAGAAAAAAATGCTAAAAAAAACATTGGCAAATTTTCATTCATCATTGGCCATCATTAGCCATCTGCAGTGTCAAGTCATAGATACACTGGGCACATATAAACACAAATAAACAGAGTTGCCATCATCTGCTGTCAATGGGACTGGTGCTTTTGGTAAATGGGGCAACCCCTTGGGGTAACCCCTAACCCTAACAAGCTATTTTAAACATGTGAAAAAAAGTTTTGCAAGTAAAAACAATTTTTTGTAAATTGTGCCAAAATGTTCCATACTGTGCCAATAGGCAAAACGCCTAAGGGGGTCTTCACTAAAACTTTCCTTTAGGTTATCGCAGCTGCTTGACTCCTTGCAATGTAAAATCCACAAATGGATTTAGGGTTTCCAAGGTTTGTACCCTTATTCAAGATATTTATAAAAGGTTTATCAACTGTAAAATGCAAAAAAAAAAAAAAAATGGCGAGAGAAAAAATCTTCTCTTCTTTCTGTGTTCCATCCTCATTATCTCTTAAAAATAGCAGCTGCTGTTATAAATACAATTCTGATGGAATCTAAAGGTGTTAGCTTTATTTTGAGACCATGATTGTTTTGCTAAGAAAAACTCAGCTAGATTTGGGCATGTTATTCCGAGCTCAAATTTCACGGAAACCCCTTGGGGCTGAAGTGGCTAACTGATTCTATCCCAACTTTTTCTTAACATAGCTTAGTTTTATAATTGCCGGTAGAAAAGGCATATGCTCTGGAACAAAGAATTTTAAGACCTATTCTCATGCGGTTTATGTCGAATCCCTACTTCTTGGAAAGGGATATCCTCTCCTCATGTTCACAAAATAATGATATTTCCTCACAAGGCAATTTTTTGGAATTACATTCTACTGTGCATGAAAGCCTGAATGGTTGAATAACTGAGTAGCACATTGTAAATTAAAGTGGATTCTTCATTTTAACACCAATGTCGGCTTCCTGAAAAAGGACCTGTCCAAAGAATATTATATGAGAATAGAGATTTGCTGAGGCCTGATAACCACAGAGGAGTTAGACCTATAGCATAAATGTGTATCTGACTTACAATTCTATAATGTATGAAGATATAAGTATTACTTTAAGAGGCTTTAAGTAATATTTCTGGTACGATAGTATATATATACAGTCCAGACCAAAAGTTTGGACACACCTCATTCAAAGAGTTGTCCTTATTTTCATGACTATGAATATTGTAGCTTCACACTGAAGGCATCAAAACTATGAATTAACACATGTGGCATTATATACTGAACAAAAAAGTGTGAAACAACTGAAAATATGTCTTATATTCTAGGTTCTTCAAAGTAGCCACCTTTTGCTTTGATTACTGCTACGCACACTCTTGGCATTTTGTTGATGAGCTTCAAGAGGTAGTCACCTGAAATGGTTTTCACTTCATAGGTGTGCCCTGTCAGGTTCAATAAGTGGGATTTCAAGCCTTATAAATGGGGTTTGGACCATCAGTTGTGTTGTACAGGAGGTTGATACAGTACACAGCTGATAGTCCTACTGAATAGACTGTTAGAATTTGTATTATGGCAAGATCACCTGAAATGGTTTTCACTTCATAGGTGTGCCCTGTCAGGTGCAATAAGTGGGATTTCAAGCCTTATAAATGGGGCTGGGACCATCAGTTATGTTGTACAGGAGGTGGATACAGTACACTGCTGATAGTCCTACTGAATAGACTGTTACAATTTGTATTATGGCAAGAAAAAAGCAGCTAAGTAAAGAAAAACGAGTGGCCATCATTACTTTAAGAAATTAAGGTCAGTCAGTCCGAACAATTGGGAAAACTTTGAAAGTGTCCCCAAGTGCAGTCGCAAAAACCATCAAGTGCTACAAAGAAACTGGCTCACATGAGGACCGCCCCAGAAAAGGAAGACCAAGAGTCACCTCTGCTGCGGACGATAAGTTCATCCAACTCACCAGCCTCAGAAATCGCAGGTTAACATCAGCTCAGATTAGAGAACAGGTCAATGCCACACAGAGTTCTAGCAGCAGACACATCTCTAGAACAAATGTTAAGAGGAGACTGTGTGAATCAGGCCTTCATGGTAAAATAGCTGCTAGGAAACCACTGCTGAGGACAGGCAACAAGCAGAAGAGACTTGTTTGGACTAAAGAACATAAGGAATGGACATTAGACCAGTGGAAATCTGTGCTTTGGTCTGATGAGTCCAAGATTGAGATCTTTGGTTCCAACCACCGAGTCTCTGTGCGGCGCAGAAGAGGTGAACGGATGGACTCTACATGCCTGGTTCCCACCGTGAAGCATGGAGGAGGAGGGGTGATGGTGTGGGGGTGCTTTGCTGGTGACAGTGTTGGGGATTTATTCAAATTTGAAGGCATACTGAACCAGCATGGCTACCACAGCATTCCATCCGGTTTGCGTTTAGTTGGACCATCATTTATTTTTCAACAGGACAATGACCCCAAACACACCTCCAGGCTGTGTAAGGGCTATTTGACCAAGAAGGAGAGTGATGGGGTGCTGCGCCAGATGACCTGGCCTCCACAGTCACCGGACCTGAACCCAATCGAGATGGTTTGGGGTGAGATGGACCGCAGAGTGAAGGCAAAAGGGCCAACAAGTGCTAAGCATCTCTGGGAACTCCTTCAAGACTGTTGGAAAACCATTTCAGGTGACTACCTCTTGAAGCTCATCAACAGAATGCCTAGAGTATGCGGAGCAGTAATCAAAGCAAAAGGTGGCTACTTTGAAGAACCTAGAATATAAGACATATTTTCAGTTGTTTCACACTTTTTTGTTCAGTATATAATTCCACATGTGTTAATTCATATTTTTGATGCCCTCAGTGTGAAGCTACAATATTCATAGTCATGAAAATAAGGACAACTCTTTGAATGAGAAGGTGTGTCCAAACTTTTGGTCTGTACTGTATATATATTGTGTTTTTCAGCTATGTCAGGCAGCCAAATATTTTTTGGCCACAAGGAATAGAATTTAGGTTAATGCGGTGCAAATGTTAAAGCAACGACCCAATAATAATTAATACTTAATTTGTTCTCTCATTCCTTATATACACATACTCTTAATGATTCACAAAATGCACTGAAAACATGTTTTTTTAATAAGCCTATGTACTTGGAAAAATAAACAGTCTGAAAGCAGTCTATACTAGAAATTAGTAGGAATTAAGTTATTTTAGACAGAACTAAAATTAGAAATAAAAATCTAAAATAAAAAAATTAAAACAAAGCTTGTGTTTAATCAGTATTACAAAGGCAATACTATGGTCTATGAAATTATCAAATTTAAACTCACAACTAGAAAGCTGTATTTCCTGATTTTTTTTTAGCATTTTTGTGAGCTCAAGTGGCTATAAAGTGTCATCTCAGTCCTACTGGCTGAATATTGTGATTAAATCTATTCTGAATATATATATATATATATATAATATATATATAATATATATAGTATACAGTTATGTATATATACTGTGTACAATATATACAGTGTATAATATATATATATATATATATATATATATATATATATAAAATATATATATATATAATATATATTCAGAGTAGATAAAAAGTGTTTCAAAATAATATCTTTAAAAAAATCGAAACAAAAACAATTTTTTTGACTGTTAAGTGTGTAGGTTGGTAAAGAGCGGATAAGGGTTTGGGGCCATTTTTCAAGAATCAGACATTGAATGTTTTTTTCTTTTTTGCTGTAGCAAAAAGTAAATCTAGATTTCTTTTTCAATGTACCATTTTTGTCCTTCAAGAAGGAAATAACAATATGGTTCATAGTTTATTGTTGTGAAACAGTAGCAAGGGCATAAAAAAAGACATTGACATTCTTACAAGGAACATTGCCAGTAAAGAAAGAAAAATACTTTACAAATCCTTGTTGGGTCTTGCAAGATGCAATAGTTGGAGCTGCTTGATAAGTCAAACACAACTTTTTTCTATCTTCATACAATTCATAACATCTGAAATTGGTGATTTTTTTTCTTAATTTTAATTCAAGAAGGCTTAATCATACACATTGATAGGTTTCAAGCAAATATTTCTTTCATTTACTTAATTGTGTCCTTTAGATAATGAAAATCTAAAATTAGTTTTTTAGAAAATTAGAATTTCACATAGGACAAATAAAACAAAACCTTTTTGATGCAACAATGACAAGTCATGGCCTTGTTAAGACCTACATAATCATGGAAATGACTTTTCCAGCATACAGTCCTCTTTGTGGAGGGTGTCAGTGACCTTTTGAAAAAGCTGGCTTTTGACAGACTACTACATCAGGGTATATTAATAGAAAATTGAGTGGAAGTAAAATATCTGATAGAGAAAGGTACCCAATCAACAGGTATAACTGCAGTAAACAGTAACCTTTTTCTGTACCGACCTAAAAGAAGAAAAAGTTTTTGCGCATCTCAGGTTCTTGGGCAGTTGGTTCCTGAGCTGCGAAGAAAAGAATCTAAATGCTGCCTCCAACTTTATAGGTCTGGTCCTGGCAACATTGACAGAACAGCTCATTGATGACCTGAGGGCTCTATATGGTTCTGACCTGACCACCCATCAATCCATAGTCTATACATGCTTTTATCATTTCACAAATATGTCACCAGTGCAGTGATTAAAGGACTGGTGTGATATGATCTGTTTTCCTGGTTTGGGTTAAGCCTCTGGCAACTGCATTTTGGATGAGCTGGAGCTGCCTCAGTGTTTGTTTGTTGTTTTACAGAGACCTGTATGAACTCCATTAGTGTGTCATCAGCATAGATATTGTAGGCTATGTTGTAGTACTGCATAATCTGACATGGGAAGGGGATCATGTAGATGTTTAATAATAGTTGCTTGAGAATAGACCCTTTAGGATCCACACATGATCTTTTTTTGCTCAAATGTTTAATTACCAAATGACACAAGGTAGTCTCTCAAGTAAGATTTGAACCCATTTAATAATTTACGGCATCAATCTGCATTAATTGCAAGCCAAACATTGACAGCCAAATATTGACGGCTTATGCTTTATACCACATGGAGATACTTTTCAGTAGGCTAACACTTCTGCATGATATTTTATCAGTGGGTCTTATGTAATATTCAAATTATTTTAGGAACGGAATAGATTTTCATTCACTGTTAGCAATGATCATTAAACACAAAAGAAAAATCCTTGAAATACATCAAACAGTTTAGAGTGAATTTTCATCTGAATTTCAGTTTTTAAACAGAATTACTGAAATAAATTTTGAACGATATACATTTTTGAGAAGGACCTTTATCCTGCTTGCCCTTATAAAATGCATTTTGCATGTAATGCATGCACAACTGTAAGATGCACAATCACAAAGCGACTCTGTTTTAATAGGCACCACAGGAAGGATGCTCTCTTCTTAGTGTCACCAGCATAGCCATTATTGTCCATCCATGACTCAGCTTAGCCCTTAGGTCTGATGGCTCCTCTGCCGTCATTTATCAGTCAAAAGCAAGTGTTAGGAGGAAATTACAAGGACATCTCAAGGAGGGGATGACTCTGAGCAGGAGGCACTAAACCTATTTTTTTCTGCTCTCTTCCCAACTTTCTAAAGAGAAAACACAGAGAACAATGAAATACAGGCACATCGCAGAAGATGTGTATATCTTGAAAAAATTCAGTATTTGTCACACATTTCAGAAATTGAAACTCATATATAATTTTACTACACATAGAGTGAAATGTTTAATGCCTTTATTTATTGTAATTTTTATAATGATGGCTTACATATAGTAAAGACCCAAATATTCTATGTCTCATAAATTTCTTATATGTCATAAGGTCAATAAAAGAAGGATATTTTAAACAGAAACGTCAGGCTTCTGAGAGGCATTATAATTTCTATGCACTCAATACTTGGTTGGGCTTCCTTTTATATGAATTACTGCATCAATGTGGCATGGCATGGAGGCGATCAGCCTGTAGCATTGCTGAGGTGTAGTGGAAGTCTAAGTTGCTTTGATAGCAACATTATAAGAAAAAATGTTGTTGTTTTTTTTCTGATGATCTGCACTAATAATCAGTTATTAAAAAAAATAGAATGCCATATGTACCAGATGACTGGTAAGAAAGAAAGCTGGAGAACCTGGCAACGTCTCCCCATCATGCCTGAAAGCCTGTGCAAATCAACTCGCTCCGATCTTCACCCGGATTTTCAACAAGTCACTGGAGAAGTGTGAGGTTCCCTCCTGCTTCAAACGATCCACCATCATACCAGTGCCCAAGAAACCCACCATCCTAGGATTAAATGACTACAGGCCTGTAGCCCTGACGTCTGTGGTCATGAAATCCTTCGAGCGGCTGGTGTTGAAGCACCTGAAAGACATCACAGGCCCTCTACTAGACACCCTGCAGTTTGCTTACCGAGCAAACAGGTTGGCAGATGATGCTGTTAACTTAGGTCTACACTTCATCCTGCAACACCTCGACCAACCAGGGATCTACGCCAGGATCCTGTTTGTAGACTTCAACTCGGCCTTCAACACCATCATACCAGACATCCTCCACCAGAAGCTCACCCAGCTCAACGTCCCAGCCTCCACCTGTCAGTGGATTGACAGCTTCCTGACGGACCGACAGCAGCAGGTGAGACTGGGGAGCATCTTCTCTCCCAGATCAATAAGTACTGGTGCCCCCCAGGGGTGTGTTCTATCCCCACTCCTCTTCTCCCTGTACACAAATGACTGCACCTCAGCGGACTCGTCTGTGAAACCCCTGAAGTTTGTAGATGACACCACTGTCATTGGACTGATCCAGGATGGTGATGAGTCTGCATACAAACAGGAGTTGGATTGCCTGATACACTGGTGTAGTCAGAACTGCCTGGAATTAAACCCACTCAAGTCTGTGGAAATGGTGGTGGACCTTCGAAAAACACCACCCCCATACACCCCCCTCACCATCCTCAACAACACCATGTCGGCTGTGGACCACTTCAGATTCCTAGGAACTACCATCTCTGAGGACCTGAGATGGTCTTCACACAAAGACACTGTTTGAAAGAAGGCCCAGCAGAGACTGTACTTCCTGAGGCAACTCAATAGGTACAACCTTCCACAGGAGCTGCTGGTCATCTTCTACACTGCCATCATACAGTCTGTCCTGTCTTCATCCATCTCAGTGTGGTTTGGTTCATCCACAAAACAGGACAGGTCCACACTGCAACGAATAATCAGGTCTGCAGAGAGAATAATCAGGGCTGACCTTCCCTCCATCCAGGACTTATACAGGTCTAGGGTCAGGAAAAGAGCTGCTAAAATCTCTGCAGACCCCACACACCCTGCTCACAAACTGTTCAGGGTTTTACCTTCAGGCCACCGCTACAGAGCGCTGTTAACTAAAACCAGCCGCCACAGAGACAGTTTCTTCCCCCAGGCTGTTCTCTGTTCCAGGCTGTTCTCTGTTCTCTGTTGAACATTTAATAGAGTACAAACAACAGCGTACATATGTTGCAAATGCACCTTCTTGTTTTATTTTATATATATATATATATATATATATATATATATATATATATATATATATATTAAAATATATATATATATATAATATATATATATATCAATATGTATATTCTATTCTGTAATGCATAAACAAAAACCAAAGAGCAAAGTGTACCGGAGTCAAATTCCTTTTTGTATGTACAAACTTGGCAATAAAGCTGATTCTGATTCTGATTCTGACTGTATTCAAGATTTTCTTTAAGAGTTTTTAGTTTATTATAGCACGGTACAATAAATACATAGCTTGAAATAGTATACTCAGGTTTTGTGTTCTGCCAGTGACACCCTTTATCCCCCATTGCACAGGTAATGTATGCACTTTTAATCCATGTACACATGCAGATTAAATATACACACAGCCATTTCATATGCTCAGTGAGGTCAGTCATTTTACGGCACATTGTTCAGACATCGCAACAGTGATGTAGGTGGAATATTTTTCTGAGGGGAGTAGGTGTAAAGAGTTTTCTCAGTTTGAAAAATAACTGAAACATTACGTATGGTAACTATTTGTCCTTTTAAGAGCAAGCTTAATGGTTAGAGACTATTATCTTTCTAACTTACGTACATTTGAAAAAATTTTCACATTTGCAGTGAAATCAGTCACACATTGGTGGCAAGGACTAGTTGCTTTTACTGAGTGATGTAAATGTTCATATCGCAGAAGAAATAAACAATCCATTCGAATCCCTCCACATGTACAGTGCCTTAGAAAAGTACTCACTGCCACAGACCACTTCATTATTTTTTTCATTTAAAAACCAAAACTTTTGTTGTATTTTATTAGGATGTTATGTAATAGCCTAATACAAAGCAGTTCATAATTGAAGAAGGCAATGGATAAATGGTTTTCAGATCCTTCTATGAATAAAAATGGGAAAAGTGCAGTGTGCTTTTGTACCCTGGGTCAATACTTTGTAAAACCACCTTTTGCTGAAATTAATGATGCATTAGCTTTGAGACTCAACTTGTTCCTTCTGAAAAAAAATATCTCTAGCTCAGTCAGATTGGATGGAAAGAGTCGGTGAACATCGAGTCTTGCCGTAGATTTTCAATTAGATTTCAGTCTGGGCTTTGATTTGGCCATTCTAACATATGAATGTGTTTTGATCTGCATCATTCTGATCTGGCTGTTTGTTTAGGGTTGTCACCCTGCTTGAAGGTGAACATCCTTCCAGGGCCCAAGTCTGTAACATGTTTTCTTACAGCATTGTCCTGTTATTAACACCATCTATTGTATCAACAAATCTAACCCGGTTCCCTGCCCCTACTGAGAAAAACCATCTAGCATGATGCTGTCACCATCATATTTCAATTTGAGTATGGCATTTTTACAGTGATACGTAGTGTTTTTTCACATAACATTTTATATATGTAGGCCAATAAATTCTGTTTTAGCTTCAGTTGATCAGAACACCTTCATAAACGTTTGTTGTGTCCCACAAATGACACTCGTAAATAAAGAAGAAAAGTAAATCTGAACATAAATTAAGAAAAAAAAAACTTTCATTTCTAAAAATGAAAATGCTTCATCTCCACCCATTCATATATGCATGTGGCTTTTAATGTTAACAGTATAGTATTTGCCTTTAATTTGTTGTGAAGTGTGTTTCTCCCATAAGGACAAACTTGAATCACTTTAAAAATCTTCTGATGATTTGAAGCACTATAATGTGAGGAGTGCCACGTGCCCAGAAGGGTCATTTAGCCCTTCTCTCATGTCACTGCACTGGCATCTCTAAAAATATCCTTTATTGTCCCTCAGTGGGGAAATTCAGGTATGACTGTGCTGGCAAGTTTAATGTGATTGATCTGGGAACTTCATTTAAGCACAAACCATCGCCTAAGCCAGTGTACAAAGCAAAGACAGAAAGCAGCATTTAATAATAACCCTTATTTCTGAATGCACTAAATTCCCTTTGAGTAACTTTATTTTGTAAGGGCTTTACCAACTTTCATCTGTCTTGTTTCAATCAATTTGGTCTGTGATGGCATCTGTCACTCCTTGTGCAAACAATGCAAGGAATTAGTGAGATGGGGTAGCTTTTATCATCACCTCTCCTGCCATCATGATGAAGAGCGATGGTTTACTCTCTGAGCCCATTAGCAGTAAATCAGATGGAGAACAAGCATGCTAATGTATAGAACTGTGTGCGCTGTTTATACATACGTATCTGGTAGAGCATACTCCATCCAGGGTCTTGACAGGCATTTCAATATCCTTTTAAGCAGTGGCTTAATGTTAACTTCTGTGCAAAGCTTTACACACAGCATACAGTATAACATGAATCTTAAATATAGACTGCAGTGAAATTTTTGGCATGAAAAGCCAAGCAGGTCATGCCAAACTTTATATCTATGATCCACATCTAATAAGTGTCTATTGCATACATTCTCACTTGACTAGCGCTCAAGAAAGAGCCAAATCAAAGGGGCAAAATTGCAGATATTGCTGCATGAGGTTAACCTCTTTGAAGCAATTAACTTGATTTACACTTCAATTATTGAGGTGTGCAGGTATGACAATATTTCAAAAGCAATAGTTGGCAAAGAACTCCGATAGAATCCCTGTATCGTAATTAGATTTTTCATTAAAATATGAAAAAATTTCACTTTGTCAAATTTAAACATTTTACTTGGGCAAATGTCTCGGTGACCTGCTGTTAAAGTTCGACACTTAATGAATTAATAAAGGGTAGGTATTTATAACATTTAGACTTTATCATTTTGCCATAGTAGTGCATAATTGTATATCCATCCATTGTCTTTAATTCAATTCAATTCAGTTTATTTATATAGCGCCAATTCACAACACATGTCGTCTCAAGGCACTTCACAAAAGTCAGGTACATGCATTACAATTAATCCGAATCACTGAACAGTGCAGTCAGATTCTGCTATTTATTCAAATTGGATAAAAAGTTTGTCTATCTAAGGAAACCCAGCAGATTGCATCCAGTCAGTGACTTGCAGCATTCACTCCTCCCGGATGAGCATGTAGAGACAGTGGACAGTCACTGGCCTTGACTTTGCAGCAATCCCTCATACTGAGCATGCATGTAGCGACAGTGGAGAGGAAAAACTCCCTTTGAACTGGAAGAAACCGCCAGCAGAACCAGGCTCAGTGTGAGCGGGCATCTGCCACGACCGACTGGGGGTTAGAGAGAACAGAGCTGAGACACAAAGAGAACAAAGAAGCACTGATCCAGGAGTACTTTCTATGGGAAGGAAAAGGTAAATGTTAATGGATGTAGCTCCTTTAGTCATTTCACCTAGAAAGAAAGAACAGATAAACTCTGAGCCAGTTTTCAAGTTTAGAGTCTGAAGAGAGCACATAGAGTTAGTTACAGTAAAAGCTCAGTCAGTAGCTATGTCTAGGAGAGAGAAAGGGTTAAACACTGAAAGACAGGGCAATTTGGATCATCGGTAGAGGGAGAGCATTAAGTTGTTGCCAGCAGAAGCTCGGACGATGCCCCTCTCCAGAAATGTGTTACAGGTAGACACAGAGTCAGGCCAGGTGTAGCTTCTAGGAAGAGAAAAGAGAGAGAACAAAGTTAAAAGCTGAAATAACAGCAAATAATGCAAAACTGGAGAGTAGTGTGAGAATGTAGCGAAGAGGGTGAAAGTGGTCATTATGTCCTCCAGCAGCCTAAGCCTATAGCAGCATAACTACAGAGATAGCTCAGGATAACCTAAGCCACTCTAACTATAAGTTTTATCAAAAAGGAAAGTTTTAAGCCTAGCCTTAAAAGTAGACAGTTTGTCCATCTAGAGCCCACTGATGGCCATTGTTATACTAAAAACCACAACGATTGGGATACCTCTCTCTGTCAGATTGACCATAACCATTGGAAAAGAGAGGGGGTCATACAGGTAGCAGAAATGGAGGGTGTGTTTGCACCTCAACCATAACATTCTATTCTGGATTTAACAGGGAGCCATTGAAGGGAAGCTAAAGTAGGGGAAATATGATCTCTCTTTTTAATTTTCATCAGAACTGTTGCTGCAGCATTTTGAATCAGCTGAAGGCTTTTAACTGCATTTTGTGGACATCCTGATAGTAAAGAATTACAATAGTCCAGCCTTGAAGTAACAAATGCATGGACTAGTTTTTCAGCGTCACTCCTGGACAGGATATTTCTAATTTTGGCAATGTTCCGGAGATGAAAGAAGGAAATCCTGGAAACCTGCTTAATATGGGATTTAAATGACATGTCCTGGTCAAAAATAACACCAAGGTTTTTTACTTTATTATCGGAGGTCAATTTAATGCCATCCAGGTTAAGTGATTGACTAAGCAGTTTCTTTTTTAAAGACTCCGGTCCAAAGATGACAACTTCTGTCTTGTCTGAATTTAGAAGCAGAAAATTTAAAGTCATCCAAGTTTTTATGTCTTCAAGACATGCTTGTAGTCTATCTAACTGGTTGGGCTCATCAGGATTTATGGATAAGTAAAGCTGAGTGTCATCAGCATAACAGTGAAAATTTATTCCATGCTGCCTGATAATTTTACCTATTGGAAGCATAAATATAGTAAAGAGAATTGGCCCAAGTACTGAACCCTGTGGTACTCCACAATTAACCCTGGAGTTTAAAGATGATTTATCATTTACATGAACAAACTGGAATCTGTCAGACAAATAAGATTTAAACCAGCCTAGTGCTGTTCCCCTGATCCCTACAGCATATTCCAGCCTTTCTAAGAGAATATTATGATCAACTGTATCAAATGCAGCACTGAGATCTAACAGAACCAGTACAGACACAAGTCCATTATCTGAGGCAATAAGAATATCATTAGTGACTTTCAGCAGAGCTGTTTCAGTGCTATGATGAGCTCTGAAACCTGACTGAAACTCTTCAAACAGGTCATTGCTGTGTAAATGCTCACACATTTGATTAGCAACTATTTTCTCAAGAATTTTAGAGAAGAATGGAAGATTGGATATCGGTCTGTAATTTATTAAGTCATCTCGATCAAGCGAAGGTTTCTTAAGCAAAGGTTTAATTACAGCTACCTTAAAAGCTTGTGGTACATACCCATTTACTAAAGATAAATTAATCATATCTAAAATGGGGCTGGTAATCAGAGGGAACACTTCCTTAAATAATTTGGTTGGGATTGGGTCTAACATACAAGTTGAAGGTTCAGATGAAGCTAATATTTCTGATAACTCAGGAAGCTCCACAGGATCAAAACAGTCCAAACACAGATCAGGTTCTACAGTTATTTCCAATGTTGTCTCACTTGTTGAGGATGAAGTAATCATCTCTGGGAGTGTGTCAAAGATTTTCTTCTTAATAGAATCAATTTTATTTTGGAAGAATCCCATAAAATCATGACTGCTGAGAGCCAAGGGAATGGATGGCTCAACAGAGCTATGACTCTGTGTAAGTTTAGCAACTGTACTAAAGAGAAACCTAGGATTATTCTTGTTCTCTTCTATCAAGGATGAGAAATAAGTTGTTCTAGCTTGGTGAAGTGTCTTTTTATACAACAGTAGGCTATTTTTCCAGATTAAGTAGGAATCCTCTAGGTGTGTAGAGCGCCATTTTCGCTCCAATTTTCTAACATTGTGCTTTAAAGTACGCAGCTCTGAATTAAACCAGGGAGTTAGCCTCCTATGAATAATTACCTTCTTTTTCAAGGGGGCTGCATTGTCTAATGCACCACGCAATGATGAAGTAACACTATGAACAAGAGAATCAATTTGTGAAGGGGAAGAAACAAAATTATTGCCCTCCACTGTGTTTTTCTGTGATAATGAGCAAATTAAAAGTGGAACAGATTCTTTAAAGGTTGTTACAGCATCGTCTGATAATGATCTACTATAATGAAATTTTCTTTCAGGTGTGGAGTACTCGGTTAAATTAAACTCAAAGGTTATTAAAAAATGGTCAGACAGCACAGGGTTGTGAGAAAATATTGTTATGTCTGTACACTCAATGCCATATGTCAGCACAAGGTCCAGAGAATGAAGACAAACGTGGGTGGGTTTGTTAATGTTTTGAGTAAAGCCAATTGAGTCTAAGATACCATTAAAGGCTATATTTAGGCTATCACTTTCAGTGTCAACATGAATGTTAAAATCCCCCACTATAATAACTTTATCTGTATTTAATACTAAATCAGATAAAAGGTCTGAAAACTGATCTAAAACTTGAGAGTAAGGGCCTGGTGGACGGTACAAAACAGAAGTGGTTTTAGTGCTTTGCAATTTGGATGAGGAAAACTAAGGATTAAATATTCAAAAGAGTTATAGCTATTGATTGGTCTGGGACTAGTCAATAAATCGGACTGAAAGATGGTTGCTACTCCTCCTCCTCGCCCAGTATTTCGAGGAATGTGAAAATTTAAATAATTAGTAGGAGTTGACTCATTTATAGTAACATAATCCTCTTGCTGCAGCCAGGTTTCTGTGAGGCAAAATAAATCAATCTGATTGTCACAAATCAGGTCACTAACTAGCAAAGTCTTTGAAGAGAGAGATCTTATGTTCAGTAAGCCACATTTAATTGTTTTATTTTTATTTTTAGTCCGAGTTGTGTTTATTTTTATTAGATTTTCCTGATTTCCTCTTTTTAGATAATTTTTTAATCTATTCAGTTTTGGCCGTGGGCGAGACACTGTCTTAATAGGGTAATGGGTGGGTAGCAGTACAGAAGCTGCACAGAGGAGTGTTAAACTACGACCCTGCTTCTTGGTCTGAACCCTGGGTTGTCAGAGGTTTGGAGAACTAATAAATTCGGCCAGATTCCTAGAAAGAAGAGCTGCTCCATCCAAAGTGGGATGGATGCCGTCTCTCCGGATCAGACCAGGTTTTCCCCAAAATGTTCGCCAATTATCAATGTAGCCCACATCATTTTCTGGACACCACCTAGACAGCCAGCGGTTGAATGACAGCATGCGGCTAAACATGTCATCACTGGTCAGATCGGGGAGGGGACCAGAGAAAATTACGGAGTCCGACATTGTTTGGGCAAACTTACACACTGAATCAACACTAACTTTAGTGACCTCCGATTGACGTAACCGGGTGTCATTACCGCCAGCATGAATTACAATCTTACTGTATTTACGTTTATCCTTAGCCAGCAGTTTCAGGTAGGATTTGATGTCGCCCGTTCTGGCCCCTGGCAGACATTTGACTATGGTCGCTGGTGTCTCTAGTGCCACGTTTCTGACTATGTAGCTTCCAATTACCAGAGTTGGCTTCTCAGCGGGTGTGTCGCTGAGCGGGGAAAGTCTATTAGAAATGCAGACGGGTTGGTGGTGAACTGTGGGCTGAGATCTAGGACTATGCTTCCTACGTTCCGTCACCCAGCCGGCATGAGAACCCGGCTGCACCGGCTTTGCCGGAGGACTGCTACGTGGAGCTACCTCGGTGGCTCCGCGCTGGCTAAGGGGCCTCGGCTATCTGCTGGTTTTTCAACAGGAGCCGGGCCTCCAAATCCGACACCCTCGCCTCCAAAGCTACAAAAATGCCACATTTATTACACGTACCATTATCACTAAAGGAGGCAGAGGAGTAACTGAACATCTGACACAGAGAGCAGGAAAGAGGAGACTCAGAGAGAGAAACAGCAGAACGGGTAGCCATGGTGGAGCTAACGCTAAGCTAGCGACCCCTTACCACTACTAGAAAAAACCGTGTAAAACACGGAGAGTCCCCAAACGTTAAATACAGCAACAGAAAGTGTGTGTTTTAACGTGCTTATGTATTATAACAAGTAAGAGATATCACAGTAGAGAGAAATTTACCCATCTGTCATTGTAGGGTCCATGTGTATGTGTGCGTGTGTGTGTGGGGGGGGGGCGGGGATTCAAGGTGGCAAAAGTGTTTTTACAAAAAAACAATTAAATTGTGTTGGGGATTTGTAGATATTCATCTTTACTAAAGGAATAAGTCATCAGAGAAAAGTGAGTGAATGAAGTTTGCAACAGGTGGTGACAGCAAACATGTGGAAACAGCTTCACAAAAGTGCAACTAAAGTGTAACTAAACATTACAAATTAGTTGTAATGAAGAAGATCTGCAATATCTGTTGGACTTTACTTCTATTACACTTTTTTTTTTCACTAAGCATTTAATTGATATGTCAAGATATAGTACTATCTGACTATAACAAGACAATGACTATTACATTTCTGTTTTTTGAAAAACTGAACCTGGGGCTTTTGGTAGCTACATGCCATAATCATCAAAATGAACAAATTGCATGCTTTAAATATATCACTCTATGTGTAATTAATCTATATAGTATATGATTTTTATAGAATTATTGAAATAAAAAACAACTAAGAAAAAACAAAAACTTTTTAATCATATTCTAATTTACCTTGCACACTCTGCACCCTGGTTCACTAAGGAGATTAAGATTAAAACGGCGAGTCCTGGAACATTATTATAGACAGTCTGGACTCACAGTGCACAAGCTTGCTTTCCGTGCTCATCAGAAGGCTTACGCCAAACTGCTGAAGGATTTGCGCTCTAAATTATATTCCAGCCTTATTAATAAAAAGGTTGGAAACCCCAAGCAGTTTTTCTCAATAATAAACTTTCTGTTGAAGCCAAAGGTGCCTTGTATCAATACAACAACTGAGGAGTAATGCAACCCTCTTATTAAATTTTTCAGAGTAAAAGTTAGCAAGATCCGCTTCTCCTTAATAGATTCCTCTTCTGTCTCTGTCTTCTTTCATCTGGGAGTCTGCCATCCTTCCCTATGTTCACTGAGGTCCGACACATCCACATTTAGGAATGAAAGCTTCATCATGAATCTTAGATCCCATTCCAGCAGCTTTGTTGAAATTGCTGTCTTCCATTTTAGTCCAATCATCACGCACTTTTTTAATCTCTCTCATCAATTTGCGCGAGTTCCAACTGTACTGAAAGCAGCCATTATCCGCCCTGTACCCAAAAAGCCTAGTCTGGATCCAGATGACCTTGCGAAATATAGGCCTATTTCCAACCTTTCTTTTTTGTCCAAGGTTCTCAAGAAAGTTGTTTTCTCCCAGCTCCAACTCCATCTGAAGAACAACAACTTATTTGAAAAGTTCCAGTAAGGTTTTCATCCAGGACATAGCACAGAAACAGCTTTGCTTAGGGTAACAGTGACACAGTGGACCATGCTATTCTCCTGGACCGCCTCCATGACACTGCTGGACTGTCAGGCAGCACTTTAGTGTTGTTCAAATCATACCTCTCTGACAGAACTGAATATGTTTTTTTGGAATCATGTAAGTCTAGACCCCTCTCTGTTATGTGTGGTGTCCCCCAAGGATCAGTCTTGGGCCCCCTGCTTTTTGTCACCTACATGCTTACACTTGGTTGTGTCATCAGCAGACACAATCTGTCATTTCACTGCTAGCTGATGACACAACTATACATCAGAACTTCTCCCAATCCTTCCATAGCCCTGTCACGTGTTGCTGTCTCTCTTGAGGAGATTAAGGACTAGATGAACAGCAACTTTCTTCAGCTCAACAGTAGAAAGACTGAGGCACTACTCGTTGGCACAACTCACCAGATCACCAACTCCTCAATATCCTAGCTCTCCTTTGACAGCCAGGTCATTACTTTTTCCCTCTCAGTAACTATGCTAAGTGTCAGGTTTGACCAACAACCACATAAAGAATGTATCAAAGACCTCGTTCCACCATCTTCACAACTCTCTGTGAAAAGACGCAGAAAATCTTACCCATGCCTTTGTTTCCTCCAGACTGGGTTACTGCATTGGACTTTTTACAGGGATCTCCTCAAAAAACATTCAAAAGTTACAGTATATTCAGAACAGTGCCGCAAGAGTCCTAATACAAGTACGCAAGTACGAGCATATAACACCCATCCTTTACTCCCTCCACTGGCTCCCAGTCTCTTTTAGTATCCAATATAAAATTCTCCTGCTCACCCATAGATGCATCAACAACCATGGTCCATCTTATCTACAGCAACTCATTCCACTCCAAATCTCCACCTGCACCCTCAGGTCATCCAGCGGCTGGCTCCTCCAGGTCCCCTTTACCAGGCTCAGAACCATGGGGGACAGAGCCTTTTGGTCTGCTGCACCCCGGCTCTGGAATAGCATCCCTCCAGCACTGAAAAAAGTGCAGAGTCTGGATTCTTTTAAAGTTGGACTTAAGACATTCTTATTTAGGAAAGCCTTTAACTGCTAAATACTTATTCAACTCTAGTGTTGTTTTGTTCTTGTGTTTTAATTGTAGCACTCTGAGATTCTTTGGAATGAAAAATTATGAATAAAATCTATTATTATTATTATTATTATTATTACTGATATGGACCTGCATGTGACATCTACAGTACATTCCTTATGTATCTTTGTGTTGACGGAAATCTTGTTAAAACACTTCTAACTTCTTGCATTCAGTTTCTCTATGGCAGAAACCAAGGAGAAGTAAGCTTCATTTATTTTCTTCAACATTTAAAAGCCAAAATAATTTAACATAGAAAATATTGATTACATTGACCTTTCAAGAATGAATGCAATCTCAAGAAATGATGATATGCTACAAATACTCTGATAATTGCTAATTAAAAATATTTAGCTGTTAGTGATCATGAAATGTTTTGGCCTTTAGTTCTAAATATGTATGGGGTTAAAAGAAAAAAAAAAACAGAGTTTCCCTCATTGATCTGTTAATCACTATAATAATGCAAATGTTTCATTTATTCCATTGCTTCCCAAGGCAATCCAAACTGACACATTTAAATTTGAAGGTAAAACTGTGTTGGGCTCTATATTGTGCTGCTTGGCTGAACCGCTGCTCTAATGAGACCCGTGGAAGCCAGACTCCCACGGCTATCCCTGTCCCTTTTATTAAGATGGAGAGATCCAGCAAATGCATCTGGGAGAAGAAGCGATGGGTTAGGCATGTTCCTCCAGAGAGACTTTGTCTGAGAACTACAGTACTAAATTTAAATGACCACTTTCATGCTCAAGAACAATAAACATAGTACATAGTAAACATAGTACTCATTTCTTTCTCTCTCTCTCTCTCTCTCTCTCTTTCTTTCTCTCTCTCTCGTACATATACATGAAATTAGGACAATCTTAGTCCCTCTATTACATTGTAAAGCCAAAGTATTGCTACTATTAGCTGCAGTTCTGTTCCCTTGGGCCATGTGGGGACACATGGTAGGTAATTACAGAACATAATGTTATTAATTACTCTGAACCCTTGTGTTGCTGTTGGAGCTGAACTCACTGCAGATGAGATTTTCAAAGCCAGTGGGGCCTTAGCATAATGCCTACAGTTAAGTGACCCACTCATCTCTGTCACAGAATTTGGGAAATTGTCTTGGCTTGTCTATTTGTCTGTGTTTTTTGCACTGGAGTCTGTTTTTCTGTTCCTGTTTCAACTGAGCTCAAATAACGGACAAGAAAAATATATTCTATGGTGGTCCTCAGGAAAAAAAAAAAGACTGTACACAGGCAGCCAAGTAATCATATGTCGGTTTTGTATCATCATTTTTTGTATCATACAAAAGTAAAAGTCATATTAAATTAATTCATTAGACACAGTTGTATATTTTTTTGTTTATTTCTTAAAAAATTTGGGTGGAAAAATCCAGAAGAAATGGAAAATTTTATTAGGTTCACCTTGCAGGTACATGGTTGGACTTCTTTTTGGATTCAACAAGGTGTTGGAAACCTTCCTCTGAGATTTTGTTCCATTTGGACATGACAGCATCACTCGGTTGCTGCAGATTTGTCTGCTGCACATCCATGATGAGAATCCCCTATGAACATGCCCCAAAGGTTGAGATTTCTGACTGTGGATCCATTAAAGTACAGCAAACTCATTTTTATAATTTAGATTATATAAACTTTGTGACATTGTGTTGACTGTAAATCTCAAGTCTTTGTTGAACCAATGATATGGTTCAACAACCATATCATACCAGCTGGAGATAGAAACCAATATATATATGTATATATATATTATATATTATATATATATATACAGGGGTTGGACAATGAAACTGAAACACCTGTCATTTTAGTGTGGGAAGTTTCATGGCTAAATTGGACCAGCCTGGTAGCCAGTCTTCACCGCTTGCACATTGCCCCAGTAAGATCAGAGTGTGAAGGTTTAATTAGCAGCGTAAGTGCACAGTTTTGCTCAAAATATTGAAATGCACACCTGATTATGGGTGACATACCAGAGTTCAAAAGAGGACAAATTGTTGGTGCACGTCTTGCTGGCGCATCTGTGACCAAGACAGCAAGTCTTTGTGATTTATCAAGAGCCACGGTATCCAGGGTAATGTCAGCATACCACCAAGAAGGACGAACGACATCCAACAGGATTAACTGTGGACGCAAGAGGAAGCTGTCTGAAAGGGATGTTCGGGTGCTAACCCGGATTGTATCCAAAAAACATAAAACCATGGCTGCCCAAATCACAGAATTAAATGTGCACCTCAACTCTCCTGTTTCCACCAGAACTTTCCGTCAGGAGCTCCACAGGGTCAATATACACAGCCGGGCTGCCATAGCCAAACCTTTGGTCACTCATGCCAATGCCAAACGTCGGTTTCAATGGTGCAAGGAGAGCAAATCTTGGGCTGTGGACAATGTGAAACATGTATTGTTCTCTGATGAGTCCACCTTTACTGTTTTCCCCACATCCGGGAGAGTTACGGTGTGGAGAAGCCCCAAAGAAGAGTACCACCCAGACTGTTGCATGCCCAGAGTTAAGCATGGGGGTGGATCAGTGATGGTTTGGGCTGCCATATCATGGCATAACCTTGGCCCAATACTTGTGCTAGATGGGTGCGTCACTCCCAAGGACTACCAAACCATTCTTGAGGACCATGTGCATCCAATGGTTCAAACATTGTATCCTGAAGGCGGTGCCGTGTATCAGGATGACAATGCACCAATACACACAGCAAGACTGGTGAAAGATTGGTTTGATGAATATGAAAGTGAAGTTGAACATCTCCCATGGGCTGCACCGTCACCAGATCTAAATATTATTGAGCCACTTTGGGGTGTTTTGGAGGAGCGAGTGAGGAAACGTTTGCCTCCACCAGTATCACGTAGTGACCTGGCCACTATCCTGCAAGAAGAATGGCTTAAAATCCCTCTGACCACTGTGCAGGACTTGTATATGTCATTCCCAGGACGAATTGACGCTGTATTGGCCACAAAAGGAGGCCCTACACCATACTAATAAATTATTGTGGTCTAAAACCAGGTGATTCAGTTTCATTGTACAACCCCTGTATTTTTAAACAAAATAGTGTATACATTGGGCCCATCGATTATAATCACCAATGTGGCTTTGTTCCCGGTTGATATTTTAATTGAAGCTCTAGAGTTCTAACTTGCAACACAAAATCTAATGCAATCACAATTACAAAACGTAATTTAAAAGCAATTATTTTTGTGCTAAAATCAAAAGCTGTGTAAGATTAACCAGCTCCAGAGTAAAAAACAATTATTCAAATGAACTAGAATTAGTCATAATATTTTCGCTGAAATCAGTCTGTGCATGAGTTTACACCCTTTTTTAAAATATTCATTAACCATTAACATTGTATTATATGGTCTCTATTTCCAGCCCAGTAAGATGGCACTTGTGAAATTAATTAAAAAAAAAAGTTGCAGTTTGTGCCCATGAACATGAGGAAAAGATTTGCTCGGAGTTGTTGCTTGGGCTGTTTTTCCAACACAAAGCTTTATATTTTCTTATATCTTGAGGTCCGTCTTTAATGGATATTTATAAGGTTTTACAAACCTGAGTCAACTATGGGATGAAATAACAACAGAAATACGAGAAAACAAAGAAGAAGAAAAGGCCAGGGGACTGTGAGAATCCACGGAGAACCTTGTCTGAAAGCCGGCCAGGGGACCGGGAGAACCTGCGGAGAACCTTTTCTGAAGGCCAACCACGGAACTGCAAGAATCTGAAGAAGAATCTGAAGAGAATCTGTAGGCCGAACCGCTGAACCGGATTGGGAAAGCCCATGGAAACCTTGTCAGGAGCCCGGTTAGGAGACTACGACAACCCACAGAGGAGCCCTAGAGAGCGGGTGTCGGGCCGCTGGAACCCTAAGATGAGCCCTGGGGGGCGGCATGCATACTGGGGGAACCCTCGATGGAGCTTCGGAGAGCAGTGTGGGTGCCTGGAAAGCCCTCAATGGAGCTCAAAGACAGGAATGTGAGACAGAGGCAAGCCCACCTGGACTCCCTCATCAGATAACTTAGGATCAGGAGATGGGGGTGAGCCCACATGAACCCCCTCATTGGAGAACTTAGAAACAGGAACACAATGCATGCTCTCCTGGGTCCCCTCAGAGAACTTGGGAATAAAATCATTAAGTGATTTAAGATTTCAACCCCTACTTTGTAGAGCATTTAAATATTTCCTGTTGTTGTGCCCAGCCATGGATGAAACGTGGACTTGAAATATAAACAAAACGAACTGGTAAAAATTCTGAATCCCTAAATGCACCTCCTTATCCTACTTTTACTATAGTCCAGGTAGAAGGAGCCACAGCTTGAATCCCAGTGATGTCATGGAGCCACTAAAAAAAACACTTCTGCCAGCAACAGCTCTTTCTCATTACCCATGCCAGCATAGCTGATCGCATTGGGGAGGCAACAACCAAAAACCTGAATATTTTTGAAACTTACTGGTGAGTAAGACTCTACTCCTTCGATGAATCCTTGGATCCAAGGTTAATTATTATCTGATGTTAGTCTATCCTCAGGACAAAGAACAACCAAAAGTTAATCTATGATCTTCTGTTTGTGCATTTAGCAAATCACCGGGGTAATTAAGACAAGGTGTCTTAACCTTTGTTTCTTTGCTTCTGGAGAAAAGAATCTGGGCCCCCGGTGTCAGAATGTGGGGTTTTGTTGGTTCTGTGCCTGTCTGTTATGTCCTCCAGTTTCTCCACCAGAGGGCCTTCTGTAGTCGGCTGCTGGCTGAGCACTCCTCCGCCTGCTGCACCTCCTCACAGATGCAGCACATCAGGTGCAATCAGCTTGGCAGGATAAAAAGGCTGGAGGCCAGTCACTCTTCGCCTGAGTGTTACCCGTCACTGGTAACGACAAGCCGCCTCTTGTTATTCTGAGCAATTTGTTCAAGTGTTTTTGCTACCTCTGAGCCAAGCCTGAGCCTTCACCCGAGCATTTTTGTGTTCTCTCTTCCACTAACCTTCGTTCCTATGTCTCCCCTTTTCAAGGGTTACCTCACATCAACCTGGACTCCTATGATCATTAGTGGATCATTAGTGGACTTACCTCTGCCATTTCCAAGCTTCCTGTGGACCTCTGGATTCCTACTTCCATGACTGGCTTCCTCCTTACTGCACTACCTGTCTGCCCAGCACCACTACCGTCTGAGCCCTCTGGTTTGCACCTCCGCTGCAGGCAAGCAGATCTCAAATCATTCTCTGGACATCCCTCACTGCCTTCATTCCCCAAGGACCTTTCATTCCTCCCCCCCCCGGCGTATCATCCTCAAACACCCATTGAGCCTCTCATTACTTATCCACATCCACCAACTTCTTCTACTCTCCTCCCTTTTCTGTTGCAGAGCTCCCGGTCTCCCCGCGTTGCTGTTTCCCTCCGGACCTTCCTGTACATAATAATTATTTGTAACAATAAACCTCTTTAACTGATTTATTCTCTCCTGAGAGTCTTTCTGCATGTGGGTCAGAAATATCCCCAAGACGATGACACCCGGAAGAGAGGATAAAAAAGTTTTCCCCACTGCCTGAAGAAGATGGCATTGAAACCACAGCTTGCCGTGCATGTAAAGTCTGAGCAGAAACGTTCCCCTTTCTCCCAACTGCTATTGAGTGCAGCCACAGGTTCTTTGTTCGCTGTCTGCGATCTTAGTTTGGTATTAAAGTTAACACAAACTTTATTTTAAAAAGTGGTTTTAACACAGATCAGCCATAACACCCTGCTGGTGCTTATATACATATTAATATTTGTAATAATGGAATTTCACACACGTGAAACTAAAAGGTTTGCAAAATTTGCTATTTTCTTTTGTTTGCTAACCGCTAACTGCGAATACTAGCACCAGGAAGGTCAACTATTTACATCCGGCTCGTCACCATCTTATGAGAATCCATAGATGTCCCTCTCCACCATTTTAGTAGTCCATTACTCGTTGTGATGGGTAGTCAACAGCATTAATATCAACTCCAAAAGACTCCTGACTTCTAATTCGGCAAATAAGTCCTTAAATGTTATTTTCCTAAAAATAATGTTGGCTAATTAAAACAACATTAAAAATCAATCATCCAAAAAGGTTATTGATTTCTAATTCAGTAAATCATTCTTCAAAATATTATTTTACTAAAATAATGTTTTACTTACCTCTCTGATTTGCATTGTGATCTGGTTGTTTGAACATATACCAATTGTTTTTAATTAGTTTAAAACTAATTTGCCCCTATTTCCAAATTCCTCAATATAATCCTTGGTTCTTAAACATAAATATTCACAACTGAACTGTCATATCATTGAATCATTGTTATTGGTCTCCTTTTTCCTTTTTTATGTATATAGTTCATGAGTTGTGCTTTCTCTTTTATTTTTGCTTGGTAGTTTTAGTTGAATTGTTTCTAGTCTAGTTAACCAGTTTGTTAATGGAAATATTTTAACTTGGAATTGTTTTAGTTAAAATATATTTTAGAGATATGTTGTTGTGAATTCATTCCATTTGTGTACAGAGTTTGCTGTGTTGAGAATGCCAATGCTGAAATCACTCTTTCATCATTTGTTCTAATATCACCACCATATTGGGTGGTATTTATAGGACAATACTTAACAAACAGTTAGTTGTTTGTTTAAATATAAAATCACCAAACTTAAATATGATGTTGGACAACACTTCTAAGATTTTTATCCATCAGTGGAAGTCTCACCCTAAAACATATTTTAAAAAGTGCCTGCAAGTTGCGATTTAGACACCCCTACTTCAAAGCATTTGAGGAATATTTTCTCTGGCACTCAAAGAAAATGTCTGTTGTTTAAGTGGTAAAAGATATGTCAAGATATTTACTACGGCATCAATCAATAACTATTTCATATTTGATATAAATATTAGAAAATAGCAAACACTTGCAAATAACATAGTATTTTAATGCATACGTATTTTGCAAATGTTTAGTCTTCAAAATTCAGGCAATATGTGTCAGTCTTTTTAAGGCTTTAGTTTTGGCACATTTAAAGCTTTTAAAAAAGCCTTATTAAGAACTAGGTGAATGTCCATGAGAAAGGATAAGTAATATATCCCGTTATTCTGGTTTGGCAGCTGTGATGCATTTACTTTCTTACCTTAACAGCAATCATATTCCTCTGTCTCTGCTAATAACATTGCATAAGATCAGAAAGATACATTTCCACCTGTTTGAAGTACTGTTACCTAGAGACATGCTACTGAGTTTTATTTGACATACTGAGTTCTGTGTCAACTGTGGCAGTCAGCTCTGTGTATCATGTCTTGTTTCATGCATGGGTGTGACAGTTCTCTTTCTTTAGGTTACAGTGGCTGGAATGCCTGTTTTTATGATGCATTTGTACAGTGTTTTACATGAGAAATCTGTAGAAAAAGTAGACGATATGAGACTTGCTATATAACAACCACTATAAAGAATGTCTAAATATCAAAATAAGACACAAACTTCATGTTATAAGAATGTAAGAAGTCAAATAAAAGATCTCAACAGCAAAGCAACTTGTTGGCGCTTGCTTTACTTTTGAAACATCCTTGGTCAATACATTTTTACTGCTGTAATCAAGACGCTATCTAAGCTAAAATATGGACCAGATTCAATTTAAGTAAATGGTGATATCAAGCTCTAGGAGCCAAGATAATAATTTCTCCACAGTTTGCCTCAGTGGCTGCACACTGACTTTAATTCCTTTTTCATGAAGGTTGATAACATGTCTCTGAAAGCTAGAAAATTAATTGACACAAATTTTAAAGAGTTATTTTGTCTTCTTTGATGCTATGTTCTAAGAAGTTATCAGTAATGCATATAGATTACTTACCTGAAGAAAACAGATTTATTTATATTACATTTGGTTTGCAGAAGGGTGAAGAAATCCTTAAAGCAGTGGAAGAATAACACCTAGTCAGACTGACAACCCCACCCTCCATTTTAGAACATTTTAGCAATTCAAAACAGCTCAATGTGAAAATGTTGATACCCATGAGATACGACACATCATGAAATGCTACAGTTTAACACTTTCACAAGATATCATTGTAAAGTTTTCACAGATACAGAACTTCTGTGTTGTTACGCTTAAGTTACATAGGTAAAGGCTGCCAGCTGCATCAAGCCATTTTACCCGATGTCAATTTTCACCTTACTCTAAATTTACTTAAAGGAGAGTAAACGTAGCATTTTGCAACAGGCTGTCATTCGAGGAATGGCATCAAAGATAGCATTTTTCTGTGTTTTTCTGGATATAGCGGTGTTTTGGAATTTATTCTTACTGATTTACAATCAGCTGATCAGGAGGACTGAAACAGCTGCCAGCCATGCCGACACAGTTACTGTGCACTAGCTGTGCACACAGTTACTGTGAAGTAGCTGTAAGAATCCTGCTAAAATTTTTCCTTTCTTAGTTACAAGACAAATATAAATGTCATGAAATATTTTGCAGCAAAAAAAATGTATTAGGTTGATGCTGTTCTAAAACTGTAAAACAGCTAAAGATAAAAATCAGAGTACTAATAGATAAATTTTGATAAAAGTATCAACACAGTAATAATCAATACTCTATATTATTGTAGAAGAAGGAAAATGCCTTACTTTCTGTTTTAAATAAAATAAATTGTTATAAATTTTTTTCAGTTATTACACTTATATCATGTATTTTTGTCTTAAAGTTATCGTACCGTGATAATCTCAGACCAGCACATGCCCAGTCCAAAGCCACAGATTGAAAAGCAAATTCTCCATTCCTTTTTTTCACTTCATAAACTGAACCAACACCCTTGAGAAACAGCACAGCCTGTTTGCATGCCAAGTGATTAGCTGCTGCATAACAGTTATTTTCTGTGTGAATGAGATGGGATTTCCCTTAAGAAAATGCTGCAGAAAAGAAAATGCAACAATCAAACTCATCTGTGAGTTATAGTCAGAGTTGAGAATATGTACAAAAGGTCACATTAAAATGTCTGTGTTTACCTCGTGGTTAAATCATATTGCTTACTTTACACATTTTTGAACCACCCTATTTTTGGCTAAAAATACCTTTTGGTTCTCGACCGGAAAAGGGTGGCTTGTCCTCTCCAGGTTGGAGGGGAGTTCCTGCCACAAGTGGAGGAGTTTAAGTATTTCGTCTCTTCTTTTTGCAGAGACGTGGTCCTGCTGGCCCCCTCTAGCCAAGACCTACAGCATGCGCTGGGGCGGTTCGTAGCCGAGTGTGAAGCGGCTGGGATGAGGATCAGCTCCTCCAAGTCCGAGGCCATGGTTCTCGACCGGAAAAGGGTGGCTTGTCCTCTTCAGGTTGGAGGGGAGTTCCTCCCTCAAGTAGAGGAGTTTAAGTATCTCGGGGTCTTGTTCACGAGTGAGGGAAGAATGGAGCTGGAGATCGACAGACGGATCAATGCGGCTGCTGCAGTAATGGGGCGCTGTGCCAGTCCGTTGTGGTAAAGAGAGAGCTGAGCCGAAAAGTGAAGCTCTTGATTTACGGTCGGTCTACGTTCCTACCCTCACCTATGGCCGTGAACTTTGGGTCATGACCGAAAGAACGAGATCCCGGATACAAGCAGATGAAATGAGATTCCTCCATAGGGTGGCTGGGCACTCCCTTAGAGATAGGGTGAGGAGCTCAGCCGTCAGGAAGGGGCTCGGAGTAGAGCCGCTGCTCCTCCACATCGAGAGGAGCCAGTTGAGGTGGCTCAGGCATCTATATCGGATGCCTCCTGGATGCCTTCCTCGGGAGGTGTTCCAGGCACCTCCCACCGGGAGGAGGCCCAGGGCATGGCCCAGGACACGCTGGAGGGACTATGTCTCTCGGCTGGCCTGGGAATGCCTTGGGATCCCCCGGAGAAGCTGGAGAAGGTGTCTGGGGAGAGGGACGTCTGGGTGTCTCCACTGAGTCTGCTGTCCCCGCGACCCAGTCCTGGACGAAGCGGAAGACGATGACGAGTACGAGACGATGATACCTTTTGGAACAATTTTAACACAAAAGAACAAATTATCCATAATCTTATATAAGTTGGTTTTCTACACTGTTTTGTCTGTGTTATTAAAGAATTACAGTATCAGATATATCAAAGCTACAGGTTCAGAATCAGCTGAACCTGTCACCTGCAAATGACAAGCCCATATGTAACCTGGCTTATTTCATACCCAATAAGGTTTTTGAGTATCAATTTTCTTGTCATATCTGTAAATGGCCAAAAAGAGCCATCTTTGATCTCAGGATAGGCTTTTGGCCCCTGGATACCTTCTCAAAGCTCATGATAAGTCTCAAGGACAGTCTGCTCTGACTTTTTTTTTTTTTTTACCTTACTCCCTGGCAGGTTTATTCTCCAACAAAGGACCAAAGGAAGGAGCAGAGCGCTCTTGGTGCAAGCCAATTAGCCTTGTTTATTTTCCTCCGCTGTCTAATAAACGTCACTTTCTACTTCTAATGGTTTGGAAAGAGAGTGTGATTAAAATTCAGGCCAGAGGTGTGACCAAATGTGAAACAGAGCCATGTCTTCTGCAGAGGCCCTTTATCGTGCACAATGGCTCTCAACACAGCATTGTTATTGGAGCATATAATCGCAAGTATTTACAGCACTCCGCTGACCTCTGCATACAACAACAACCGCACGGACAATACTCCTCACCAATAAAAGTAAGGGTGAAATAAAAATAACCTTTGAATTATTAATGCAAAAGGAAATATAATCAGAATTTCTATAGACAAATGCAAAGTTCTTTTTAAGAAGGTAAAAATAAGGTTCTACATACTTGGATTTAGTTATTTAGTTCAGCAAAAGCCTGATGACATATTTTAAAACCCGTTTTAAGTTTTTAGCATTCTATATATACTTTCCATAAAAGGTATTTAGATTATCTTTATTATTTAATTCTGAAGTAATACTTTGAGCCAAAAAGTAGAACCAGATTGTATAGCTCTTTACTTAATTAATTTACTAGAAATCATAAACCAGATATATTTCCAATTATTGAAACCCCTGACTTATAACTTGGTACCAGCACATTTGACTGCAAAATAACTCAGATATTTTTATTGCTAGCACAAAATGACAACAACAGTCATCTTAATATTACGATCTGTGCAAATATTGTTAAATGCTGGTGATTTAAATTACATAAGGATTTATTGTATGTGTTTTACATACATTCTCCACATTTTCATAATACATGGAGAATATCTTCTATTTAACTAAAAGAAACCTTTAGCAAAACCAGCTGAAGGGGAGAAAACTCAAGAGTGATTTTTTTTTTCCTACTTATTCTAGCATGCTCAATCTTCAAAAAACCTTGCAGGTTAAGGTTTAGCTGTCACAGTTCCTTATCTTACTAGATTTAAAAGTATCTAAAAGTGGTGTATTGCATGAGCCTAAACATGCTCATTTTGTTAAATCAAGTCATATATGTGAAGTATGTTTATCATTTATGAGGTTTTGTATATTGTCTTAGTATGGGGATGAATGCTGTAAGTAGAGAGTAAGCTACTCTTTATTGGAGAGAGATGGGGTGCTGCGCCAGATGACCTGGCCTCCACAGTCACCGGACCTAAACCCAATCGAGATAGTTTGAGGTGAGCTGGACCGCAGAGTGAAGGCAAAAGGGCCAAAAAGTGCTAAGCATCTCTGGGAACTCCTTCAAGACTGTTGGAAAACCATTTCAGGTGACTACCTCTTGAAGCTCATCAACAGAATACCAAGAGTGTGCGGAGTAGTAATCAAAGCAAAAGGTGGCTACTTTGAAGAACCTAGAATATAAGACATATTTTCAGTTGTTTCACACTTTTTTGTTCAGTATATAATTCCACATGTGTTAATTCATAGTTTTGATGCCTTCAGTGTGAAGCTACAATATTGATAGTCATAAAAATAAAGACAACTCTTTGAATGAGAAGGTGTGTCCAAACTTTTGGTCTGTACTGTATATATAGAAATATCTGCATTTTCTACAGCCAGATGATTTTGGTTATTTGGTTTATCATTCTTTGTCCTGTTTTTTTTTTTTTTTTTTTTTTCATTTAGATGCCTTCTGGAATTTTCCCTAAAGAGTTTTCAAGTACCTTTGGTTTGATTGATAGATGCCTCTGGTATTCCAGGTCCCAATGCCCCAATCCTATTTTCAAGATATTTATCAAACCCAGGATTCATTGATACACCCTGCTCTCAAATAGTTTGTGGGAAAATGAAATAAAATATACATGTTTTAATGTAAATGTAATATAACATATCAAAATAAATTTCCCAATAGTCTACCTGCATTTATATATCCCTGAAATTACTTGTTTGGTGTGCATGTTGAAGTATTTCCTTCTGGGCTCATTATAATTGTTGCTGTAGTTGTTGTTTTTCATCTGTGACATTTAAAAATGTTAATAGACTGCACCATGCCTGGAACGCATGAAAATTTATCAGATGACTGGCGGACACACATTGGGAGCTCTCCAGAGCTCAGCAGTTTGCTTTATCATGGTGTTTTTGTTATGATTTAATGCTTCAGCAGTATGCTCAAGATTTTTAAAATAGGTATGCAAGGCTCCGGGGCCTTGGCCATATTCAGCTGGCACTTGCAAACTTTAAAAGACCTGCAGAACGAGACCAAGAGCCATATTTTCATGGAAAAGCAACAACAAGAACAAGCAGCATTTTAACTGTTTGATATATTTTGACCTTGGATTTCACTTAGTGTATCTGTGGGCAACTTTTAGACGAAGCTTGATGTGTGCTCTTTGCAGCTGAAAGACGAAGCTTAAACAGGTTGTGAGCGGTGAAAGAAATCCAAACCAAGATGTTGGTGGACTTTGTGCAGAGAACAGATGTCTCGAACCTATGTGTGTTTCTGACCTCAGTCACCTGCTTCAGTGAACAAACTAAGTGCTCATAGCAAAGTCACAGCAATAAAAGCTTTCTGAACTAAAATGCTCCCTGAAGTTGGTAAACCCTGCAAAGCAGACTTTATTGATAGATTAGTATACAGTGAGGAAGACTTAGTCTTTTCTTGTGCTGCTCTCTAAAGCAGCCTCTATAGTTCCACTGACTCCCTATTGCTTTTTGATATTGACAGGATAAGTATATTTTATGTTGTATTATTGTTTTCTCTTTACTTTTGTCCTATTGAATAATCAGGCTAAAGCTGTCTTACCTCATTTTGTAGTATGATTTAACAACTTATGACATGACATACATAATTAAAACTGAAAAACATTTCAGTGAGAACAGTTATGTGACTGGCCGAGCAAAATGCTGCAGTTCTCTAACACTGAGCTTTGGAGATTTTTCCTAACTGTGCATGCTGAGATCCAAAATAAACTTCACTTCTTGCCCAGTAGTCTTGATTGTCATTGTTCCAGTTGTTTTAGACATTTTAATGATAGCTCTGTAGATATGGACAGAGGAGCTATTTAATTCTTGTATCCTTTCCGTGTCTTAGAAAAATAAACCCAGATCTGCCTTACTTGAATGACGTATTATCTTGTCTTTCCCATTTTGAACAGTGGTTAAGAGAAATGTTTATCTGTGTTATGCCATAGGTCCAGGAAAACAGGAATTTACATATAACTAATTGAAGGTTCTTGGACACTAATTACAGTTTAATCACACAATAAACCCACCATCCAGACTGTGAGCAGAAGAACATTGTAAGCCATTTCAGTTAGCTTTAAAATGTGTTGTTTGAGTTTCAGAACACATCATATATATAAGGCAACTTTCTTCAGACCTTAAAGTTAGCAGAACTACATGAAGGAGTGGCTGCAATTGTTGTATAGCAGGGTGGTGGCTTGACACGAGACTTTGTGATGCACAAAGCTGCAGCAGTTTTGTTAAATATTTGTTTTAATGACAATATGAGGACTCTCTCTATATTCCATCTATTATATTATGGCATAATGGTGAATGTACATATTTATTTGAATCTGTAAGAAAGAAACTAAAATCCCTCACTGGACTCAGAAAAAAAACAGCACACAAACACATGTTCTATAATTTTTCAAAGGGCATATCTATTAGATTCAGAGTAGGAAAAGTTTAATTTACATGATTGAAGAAGGCCAACTGAAATATTTTCGCAAGAACTCATATTCATAACAATATGCTGGTGATGTACTCTCTGCAAAATTAAATCACAGTATTGTTAGCCAGAGTGAAAATGACCTCAAAGTCAGTGAGAGCACAGCTGAATGCTTAATTAGGCAGTTAGTGTTGGCAAGCACTTTGCCTAAATTATGATGATGGTGTACATCCAAAACTGAAGAAAACATTTTGCTGAGATTTCATCTGTAAACCTTCCCATGGCTGCCAAAAGACCTTGTGTCCCATCGAGTCCGTAATGTTGGCTAAAACACAGTGCCTGCTTCTTTACCACCCCCAAACTGAGTATTCATGTCTTGGCTCAACTAGGTTGCTTTGCTGACATGTCTTAGTTAAAAATATTGCATTTTTTTAATTATAAATAGATTTTTTTTTTTGATAGAATAGTTGGCAAAATAAAAGAATGAATCCAGTGGCAACAGCAAAGGCTTCTAATTATGCACTATATAATAAATAATACATTAATGACATGGCTGAGCTCCAGAGTGATGTGAATCAATAACAATGGTTTTCAGCAATTTAGCAAAAGTAAAATTCATAGCAAAAATAAAAAAAATCTTTAGTTTATCTTTTAGTTTTAGTTTTTTTTAATCTTTAGTATTTAGTTTTTTCCATTACATCTGTCTGAGTGATATGCAAGTTGACATATCAGAATGTGTCCAAAGTTTAGTTACACTTTACAGCGAGTAAAATAAGTATTCACACATCACATCAATGTATTTTTCAGAAAACATATTTTGACATTTCTGCTGACATGAAATTTACACCAGATGGTAAAACCCCAATTAATTTAAACATACAAGTTGTCAGGATGTGACATTTTGGACTTTGTTTTGTGGCTTTGTGTTTTAACTTTTGCTTTGATGTTTCTATTTTGGTTTTTGTATCATGTTTATTAGTTCTTTTCCTCCCTCTACCGCCTCCTAGTGTGTGTTTTCTTCCTCTCGCTCTTAGTTCCTTTCGTGGTTGCTTTCTTGTTACTTTGTGTGGTGGTATTATTATTATTATTATTATCATTATTATTATTATTATTATTATTATTATAGTTCTTGTTCTTCCTTGGATTCTCATTTAGTATCTCTGTGTTTATTTATAGTTAGGTATTTGTTCTCTTTCCAGGTCTTCCTTAGCTTTAGTTATTGTTTATGTTTGGGTTGTTTACTTTTGTAAATCAGGTTCTCCTTATAGGCTCTTTGTTTGTTCTTAGGCTGTTGTTGTTGGTGTTCCTATGTTTCCCTCTAGTTTCTCTGTTTACTTTAGTTCATGGTTATTCTAGTTTCCTTATGCTTCATTTGATTAATTATCGTGCTTATAGTTTTGCTTGGTCTGTGTTTTCTGTTTATTGTTTATTAGTCTTTCACCCATGCTCAGTCTTTGTATTTGTTTCACCTGTTTCTTCTGCCTAACTGCCTCTTTGTCATACCTGTTGCCTGTTTCTTTGATTACCTGGCCTTTGTTATCCCTCAGTATATTAGTTGGTTTTGTGTCATTGTGTGTTGCTGGTTCCTCTTCGTCACAACCCCGTTCACAACCCTAATTAAGTTCTTTGTTTGCTACGTTCGTGCAGTGAGAAGAACTCATGTAAGTTTTGCACTGTTCTCATACTTGAACCTGCAGTGTATTTTGCTACGTTTGCTACGTCTTGAAATCGCTGAATAAAACTGAAGACTGATTCAAAATGGTGCTGCCAAGCTCTTGTCTGCACTTTGGTCCGACCCAAAAGCCCATCTTGACACAAGTGTAAATTAAGTGTAATGAAATGGAATGGTACAGAGAGGTACGGAAATGTATCTAATACTTTGTCCAAAAGCCATTTTTGGTAATGACAACTTAAAGAAGTCTCCTGCATGGACACATATTCTTTTTTAGTTGAGTTTTATTCTCATGCAACAATTATTTTTCTGTACTGTGTATGATATAACTGATACTGTTTAAACAAAAAATTAAAAACACCAAGCAGGTTTTGAGGCTTCAAGTGATAATCAGTAAATGCAACATATCCAATCCCTTATTACAATATTTTATATTATGGTATTGTGAGTTTTATTTATGAGTCAAGTTAAGCTGGCTGACGTTCAGTTGTCTGTCTTGCATCAGCAAAACATAAGGGACAACATGGAGATCACCATTGTTATAACTCTCAGACTTCAAATCAAGGACTGTGTTTAAAGACTGTGTCACATTTTAGATTTAGAGCTCATTATGTTGATTTCCATGTCTGAAATTGAGGGATATGCATAAAACCCCTGAAAGACAAAAAAAAAAGAGCACAAGGCAGTTGCTGCAAATTGGAGCTTAAATCGGCGTTCAAAATATGAAGCTTTATATAGTGATTTATCCAGCAAGGAGGAGGGCCTACTTGGAATCTGAAATTAAAAGTGAAAAGAAATGAAATTACCTAACAAACTTTATGCTCGTAATTAACAGTTGTAGTTGCCCCATGTTTTGGCAGTGTAATCCCTCCTTGAGCTATTTGTAGCAGAGGCATGAACTGTCTTCTCATCCGACAGGTTTGGGGCATTGCCTGACTTAAGTCATAGATTCCAATTGTTTTATAATTCAGGGGTGGGGGAGATTGTCTTTGACTGTTGAGGAGAATTCTGACCCCCTACCTGTGTTTACTTCCATGAACACCCCCCCACCCCCTTTTTTTCTGCACAGATGATTTTTGTAGCAAAGGGCCTTGATACATCATTTATAAGCGGTTACACATTCATTCATCCATCGTCTATAACCGTTTATCAGGGTTGTGTAGGGGCTGGTGCCAGGCATCTCCAGGAGTCATTGGGTTACAGACAACCATACACCCATGCACTCACCCGTAAGGGCTATATAGAGAGATCAACTTCCTTAACTTTCATGTTTTTGGACTGTGTAAGGAAGCCGGAGTACCTGGAGGGAACCCACACATGCACATGAAGTACATGCAAACTCCATAACAAAAGGGAGTTGAACCCAGGACATTGCAACAGTGCTAAAACCTGTGCCACTGTTCAGCCCTCCATTCATGTTCTAATAAAAAAATCTGTCTTTTTGTGAGCCATAGACAGTGACATGTTTTAAGATTTTGAAGTGATGGACACAATACTCTGGTCTGGATGGTAGGGCCTTCATATTTTAGAGGGTGTGACTGAAAACACTTTCTTTGTTTAAAATAAGTATTTATAGTTCAAAATATAGTTTTTTGTAAAAATGTCAAACAAATATATTAATTTCTTTAGGGGGATTAGTTGGTATACCATTATTGTCATTAATTGTGATGATATTTTCTTATTTTATTTTTCCCCCATTTGATTGGCCAGTAGTTCGGCAGCTTTGTTACTATTATCAAAGTTCTCTAACCATAATCTCTGTATTTGAAATTGTTTTCTTGCCTCTAGTATTCCATGAAGTTCTAATTTTATTTTTTCTATTACATTTAACAGATTTTCTTCTAGGGATGTAGCATAAGTTGTTTACAAGTGTTTTATTTTCTGTTTTAGTTTCACTTCTGCTGCTTTTTCTTTCTTTTCCTCTATATGATAAATAAGAAATAATTTTCCCAGGCATAACAACGTTTGCTGCCCCCCAGAGGACACCAGAAGAGATATTAGGCCGATCACTTCTTTTTAAAAAATCGGTTCACTGTAACTCACTCGCCTCATCTTTAAGTAATGATGTGTTAAACCTCCAAAGTTTTACAGGTGATGTTTTTGTTTTTTTATTCATCACCCTCAGAGTTGCTGGTGCATGGTTACTTATGGAAATAACATTAATTTAGGCCTCACATGCCTCTTTAATAACAGAGTTGCTGATTACAAAGAAGCCTTTGGGAGTAAGAGTGGTTTACAGTTGGGAAAAAGGTGAACTCCTTATCTGATGGGTCACATGAGCACCAGGATTCAAACAGATCAAAATCGTTCATATACTGCTTTAGTGTATTAACTAAGTGCAAGTAATGAAGTGCAGATGATCTGCTGTCTTACTCTTCAGAGTGAGGGTGAAATCTTCTCCCACCAAGTGCCGTGTGAGTCTGTTGAAAGGGCAGAAAAAAGATTGTGATAAAAGTTGTAGTCATCCACATTTGGAATGTATTCATTTGCAATACACCAGTCTTTGTTGTTAATGTTTATGTTACATATCTCAATTCTGGATAAAATATGCTGTCTTTGCATGTAAAGTGTATCCTTCTATTAATTAAATTAGCTACCCCTCTTTGTTTGGAATTACAGTTAGCCTTTGTGTATGTGCATGTGTATGTGTGCCTGTGTGTATTATAACGAAAGAGGGAGAGATTGTGCATGTCTGTGAGCACAGTCATGATCACAGCACATATTCCTTCCTTAATGAGCTTCTTGCTTACAGGAAAAACATAGTGTCCAGGATCTCCTTTGGAGATCAATTGTTCATGCTAGTGTGTACCATGCAGTTCCCCACAGCAGCTTTTTACTTGTTGGAAATGTTCAAATGTTGTCTGCGTAAATGATAGATTTTCTTCACACTCCAGGGTCAGTTGGGTAGTACCGCATGGTTCAGTGCTCAGGCTAATTCTCTTTAATATATATATGCTTATAATATGTAAACTGTCAGACATTTAAATACCATATTAAACATGTTTGTGTAGGATTTCCCTCTTTCACCTCAAGAATATTGCCTGTCAGGGAGGGATGCTGAAAAATTAGCCCTTGCTCTTTTTTTAATGCTCAACTAATGCAATTCTTTACTACCCAGAAGTCCACAAAATACAGTTAAAGGCCTTCAGCTTATCCAAATCACTGCAGCAAGAGTTCTGATGAAAATTAAAAAGAGAGATCATATTTCTCTTATTTTAGCTTCTCTTCATTGGCTCCCGGTTAAATCCAGAATAAAATTTAAAAGTCTCCTTCCTTTTTTTTTTTTTTTTAATGTGAAAGCAGATGTGGAGGAAGCAGGACGTGTTTATGCTATCACTGCCGCGAGCAATCTGTGCCAGGCCAGGAGCGAGAGCTGCCAGGCCTAGGAGTTTCTATGCTAGGCTGGGAGCTAAAACTGCCGAGAGCTATCACTGCTCTCGGCAGCTATCACTGCCGAGAGCAGGCAGCTGCCTGGCTCGGGAATTACTACTACCACCAGGCACACGAGCTACCATCATCGGGCCCAGGAGCTGCCACTACCGGGCCTAGGAGTTACCACCACTAGGCCCATTGACTCTACTATTACCAAACAGCCTGAAATCAAGTTCAATTAGAGGTTGACGGACACAACAAAGATGCCACCTAAAAAAAGTAATATAACGACTGATGAGGAATTTGAAGAGATAAAGAAATCACCAAATGTTATGTCAAAAGAAATATCAACAATTTAAAAATAACAAAAACTTAATGAACATTATGGAAGATATTAAAGACCTCAGAAGGTAAAATGAAGAAAAAGATAAGAGAATTGCACTTTTGGAAGAACAAATATCAGAATTGGAACCATATTCTAGAATAAATAATGTAATAGTCACTGTATTGGAAACTACACACAGGACATATGCCAGGGTGACAGCCGCAGACAACGGAGACTCACAGTAAAGATATAGATTTGGAACACAAGGATACTCAAGTATGTCACCCTCTGCCAAGGAAAAAATAAAAATCAGAAACCAGTCATTATCATCGGCTTTGCAAACATGAAAACGAAAGAAAGAACTAGCAAGCTTAGAGGTACAAATGGATATCTGATAAATGAAACATCTGATAAATGAAAATGCTGATGATAAGTATAAAAGAATTACAACAGAGAAAACATTGGATATTTTTAAAAATGTATTATTACAGCAAAGCTGGAATTTATTATATGAAGCATCTAATGTGAATAAAGCATTTGAAACATTTTTGAATATATTTACAACACTATATGATAAAAACTGCCCAGTACTCGATCATAAAAAACTAAATATCACAGGAAGACTGTGGATGATTTAACGATTACAAAATGCCTGTAAAAGAAAGAATAATCTGTATCACAAATTTATAAAAAGAGCCACCAAAACAAAAAACAAAAAAATACAAAAATAAGTTGACAAACATATTGAGAACTTATAAAATAAATGACTTCATAGATAAATTAGAATAGCATACATACAAAAAAAGTACAAGAAAAAGTACCTGCAATGTATTTAACAGTCTAATAAAAACAGAATGAAGAATTAATGGCTATCCCCTATACTTTACTGGTAATGAAAAACATGTAAGAGATATGAATGCAGTAGTAAATGGATGCAACACATTGTAAACATAGGTCCAACACTATCGGAGGCAATTAAGGTTACTGATACAGAAATAGACACATTAGATCATTTTGACAGGAATGAGTCTCATGATTCTAAGAACAGTAGAAGAGAGCGAGATTTAAGATAGTGAAAATGGTTTCAAGAGTAATTTCAGTACAGATTGGAATGACATTGACATGAAAACAGTAAAGAGTGTTATTGATTGGATCATAAAACCTTTAATGTATTTCTGTAACCTGTACTTTCAAAATGGTGTTTTTCCAAATTAAATGGAAATAGCCAGTTCTTCCCATTTATAAATCAGGAGATAAACACGATTTAAAAATTATGGGCTAATATCGGTATTTTCTCACTTCTCAAAAATACTAAAAAAACTATTTAGATTTAAAAACAGCATTTGATGCCATCAATTATGATATACCATTATAAAAAGCAAGAGAAGTATGGTGTCAGAGGTGTTGTGTTGGACCGGTTAAAGAACTATATAATAGTTTGTTTAAATAAATCAAGACAAGTCGGTACTCAAGAGTATGGCATGTGGGGTACCAGTCCTGGGTCCAAAAATGTTTATAATGCATATTAATGAAATTTGTAGGGCATCAAATGTATTGAAGTTTGTTCTGTGTGCAGACGAGTGAGTGTTTTGTGTTCTTGGATGGATTTACAGCAGGTCGTGGAGGTGATGACAACGGAAATGCGTGAATTAAAAAAGTGGGTTGATATAAAAAAACTTTTTTAAATATGGATAAATCTAAATGTATGCTATTTGGAAAATATAACTAAAATATAGCAGTAAATATATGTATTGATAATGAAAATATTGAAAGGGTAAATTAAAGTGCTTAAAATGTTGTTGTTTGGTGTGTGTGCGTGTGTGTGAGAGTACTCTTCTCAAACCCCCAGTGGTTTGTGGAAGATGGCTGCTCACACCGAGCCAGGTTCTACTGAAGGTTTTCTCCTGTTAAAGTGAAGTTTTGCTTTCCGCTTTCACTGCATGCATGCTCATTATGAGGGATTGCTGCAAAGTAAAAACAACAGAATGCAAGCCACAGTCCACTGTTGCTACTGCACATGCTCATCCCGGAGGAGTGAATCCTGCAAGTCAATGACTCAATGTCTGCTGGGCTTCCTTAGATAGAAAACATTTTAACCAATTTCAATAACAAATTGAATTTTGGCCCTTGCATTTTTTGGGAAACGGGGGCCCTTCAGAAAGTTTTTAAAATTAAAATTTGGGGAATCTGTCTTTAGGGAAAAAAATGTAAGGGGGATTTTAGTTTTTTTTTCCCTCGAGAATAAAAATTAGACAATGTGTTGTGAAGGGGCACTATATTAATAAACTAAATTTAATATAGCTCAACTGTAACTAAAGGAACATTTCACTCTCAGACACTGTAAACTCATTTGAAAACAAACTACTTCATTTAAACATTTCTTTACATACTTATGTTGGATAAGCTCTGTGTGGCGTGTCGGTAGGTGGGTTCGATCTTCCTTTTGAGCATGTCTGATTGACAGCAACAGTCCATCAAAATGAGGAGCAACGGGGCGCAGGGTGATTGCAGTTTTTATTTTCTAAATTTTGTTTTCATTACACAGTATTAGAAGAAGGCCCCAGTCAGAGCTGCACCTTGTTGCTATTATTTTTTTTCCTTCTATGTGGGTTTTTTTTCTTCCTTTTTTGAGTTGTCGCAGCAGCGCCCCCTTCAGCTGTTGGCGCCCTAAGCATCTGCCTATGTGGCCTATGCCAAGGACTGGCCCTGCCCACACCACATACACCACCACCACCCTGAACCCTTACAAGCCAGGATGGAGGTGTACTTACATAGTATTTATATCAAAATTGAACGATACAGCCTTAATTTAAACATACAGGACTATTCAATGGTTTTCCATTCCAACTATATTAAAACAGCATATGGAAACAGGGCAAAAAAAAAAAAAAAAAACATGGAAGATGATACAAGGTTTTAATAAGACTGGAGTAGATTTAACTAAAGTTATATAAACAGAACCTGACATGAGTTTAAAGGAGTTGCACATAAAACCTAGATTAAACTGACCAGTAATGACCCAGATTAAGATATCATAAAAAAATAAGGTGTCAAGGTGTCATAGTTTTTGGCAGTTTTCTGACGCACCTACAAAAAACACTCGGTAGACAATGAAATGTTCCATAGTCTTTTAACAGACGAGGGCAGACGGAGCTTAATCCAAGAGGGGGTGAGAGAGGAGGGCAGGAAGAAGGTGAGCGAGGTTGAAACTTAATTGTGAGGAAGGACTTTAAGATGGTGTTGTCCTTAGTGTTGGCTGTGAGGAATCCATACCTGGGGGGTTGTAAACTGAGGCCAGAGGTGTTCGTCCGTGAGAGAGACGGTGTGCAGATGGTAGATGTGGCGGGCAGGTTGTCAGAAAGAAGCCAGAGAGTGAAGCCAGAGGGTTGCTGGTCGTAGGAGCTGTGATCCGAGAGGTAATTGAGCAGTTGAGCTTTAACAAGGAGATTGGGCTCCACAGAGGTGAGGAGCCAGGGATAATCAAGGATGGAACCTTAAAGAAAGGAGCAGGGAGCCAGGTTGGACAAAAAAAAAAATTGGTTAAACAAGAGAAATGCATAAAGCAAGACACAGCAAGCTGGAGGTACAACTAAGGTTGACACTCAGGTGTTTTATGATCGGCAGTCAGCTCCAGGTGTAGGTCTCAGCAGCTCAGCACCACCCACCATAGTACCCTGTAGCACCAGAAAAGGGATTAAGAGAGCACACAGACAGAACACCACTGGATCCCTGACATAAAGGTGTGTTCATTTTTGTTCCTTTGGTATATTTAATTAAACAAAAAATATATCCTTAACTGCCGTCTTGAGCAGTCTCCAAATTACATTGGACCAAGGTAAAGCCACAATGCATTCCTTAAGAAAAACAAAATAAATGAAAGTAAACAGTTTTCCCCTTTATTTTCATATTACCATTTAGAGCATATGATCTAAATCTTTACAGTTCCTCATGGAAAGGACAATGTAACCTTATTAACTTCACAAATTGTCTTGAACTATTAAAATAGCTTTGGCTAATACCCAACATATAAAGAACTGAACATCACTTCTGGGTTTAATTTCCTAATGCTGACTTTTTACAGCCGAGACTCCCTGCAGTCCTATATCCCAGTAATTAAGTTGTTCAGGAAAATATAATCTTAGAAATTGTAAAAAAAAGAAAAAAAAATACAATTAAAATCTCTTAAGTCTCATTACATTTAATTGATGATCTTAATAGACGATAAAAAGTGAGCTTTAAAAGTGCCTCTATGACCTTGAGCTCTCATCACCCCACATCCCTTATGTCTTTTATTTTCCACCTGTAGGCTTACGACAAACATTGCACCCAGCCAGAAAAACAGTGGTTGAGAGGAGACAGAGCACTTTGTCAGGTCAATTAATAGAGTAGTTGGCCCAAAGCAAGAGCCATTTATTAAACCCCTCCTCCCCTTAGGCGTAAACGACTGACTCCCATTCCTCTGCCCCTGTCCCGCTGTGCTCTGCTTCGACATGGGGCTTTGTCACCCCCCATCCCTGAATACTCCCTGCCTCTTCCTCATTCATCACCACAGAGTGAATCCCTAGCTTTACGGAGAAGCGATGGTTGCTTTGAGGCCCACTGTGGACACAGAATGACCCATCAGGCTTAAGTGTTCTTATCAATCAAAAGGTCTTGTGGGTCAAACTACCCTTCTGAAATCAGATTCAAGGTAACAAAGTCACGGGTTAATAGAAAAAAAAAAAACATGCCACAAAATCTTCACAGTCATCCTCAGTGGTGTGCATGTAGTTTTTCCATCTTTGAGTTTCAACTTCGAGTTTTCAGCTATTGGCTGTTGCTGAATTGTACCCAATGTTTGGCATAAATTTGTCATTTTGTCTGGGGCAGCACTTCATCTTTGTTGAGAATGACAATTAGGGCGTAATCAGAGCAAGTGTCCCAGAATCATAATACGTGTCTAGTTTGTCTACCACCTTTTCCCATTTGAGCAGCTGTGAGTCCTGCAGAGCTCTTGGCAGGCTCAGTCCCTCTTGGCTCATTTGCTTGCCTCTGAAGTATTTGTTTGGAGATGAGTGTTGGCTCAAACAACTGGAGATACTTTTTTTTTCTCTTTGATATTTATGTTCTGTTTTTATTGCTATTTTCAAAATGTCCTTGTTAATTTATGACCATTTATACAACAATAATGAGGCATAACAAAATGGCTACCTGCATAATATTGTGATTGTCCCACTTTTACTGTCAAATGAGTAAATGGGGCACCTATGAGGGAATTAAAATGTCAAATATCAAGAGCTTACATTTTCAATTTAAGAGCAGGATTTCATATTTTTGCCCTCAAAACTTTACCCTCAAAATTTTACGTTTTTTTAAGTATACTCAGTTCTCCCTCAAATCTTTGTTTCCACACTCAGATTTAATGCCTCTTGCAGATGTGTTTTCTACTCCTGCTTGCCTCCTTCTCCACACATGCAAACTTGTTCTATGAACAAATCAAAATGGTGCCCTCAATTCAGTTTACCCTGCTCTCTTTGCTCTCTGAGATTGAAGTGGTATCATTGCCTAGGAATCATTTTAGTCAATAAAAGGACAATGTGCAGCTGCGAGGTCACATCATTCTTTGGGGAGCGCTTGTTTCCTTGTAGTGGGTTTGCTTATGTGGCAACAATAGATTATGACATCTCTTCTGAAAATACCAAAATAAAACACGTAATGAAAAGAGTTCTTTGCTGTTATGCAGATATCTTTAATGTCAAAGCTCTTGCTTATTATTCATCCATCCTGATGGTCCACAGCTTGGTGCCAGTCAGATGAAAAATTGTAAATTGTAAGCTCTCAAGGTGTTAGGAGCCTATATCATTTAAGTTTGTAAAATGTAAGGTAGGATATTCATGGATCGAAATTTGTTGGTTCAGCACACCCCACAGACGCTAGTTTAAATTTGGGGAATTTGGGAAAGGCCAAGCTAAAATCTCTAACTTGCAATGCTCAACAAATTCCTGAACCCTTTCCATTTTGTGGCATGGGACATTATCAGAAGAGGTAGCGGCATCTGGGAATACCATTTCCAGGAAAGGGTGTACATAATTTGCAACAATGATTAAATAGGTTTAAAAGTCAAAGTAACAACCACATGGATACAGGATCCAAGGTTTCCCAGAAGAACATTGCTCAATACATGATACTGTCCTGCTGGCTTGCCTTCGTTTGATTTTATGGTGAAAAAATATGGACCAAAAAGCAGAGAGTGCATCAATAAATGGGTTAAACATTTAAACACCCAACTAACCAAATGATATAAAAGGAAACTTGATTTATCAATTCAGACCACCTTCTTCCACTAGTCCAATTCTAATATTCACCTACCCATTGTTGTTACTTCTTTTGGTGGGCAGAGATCACCTAGGGCTCTGCGGCACCCTGTGACTGGTCTGTGGCTGTGCAGCCCTATATGGACCAAACAGCAAAACAATGTGCTTTCTTGCCCCTGAATATCAGAACCCTTTAAACTTTCTCCATTAAGCCAAAAGAAACTTGTGTCCCTGACAACTGTTCTAGTTTACCTTTTTTTGTTTCCCTTTATCTATTTTTTAATAGATACTGACCACCGCAGGTCAAGAACACCTGACAGGAGCTGCAGCTCTGAAGATGCTTTAAAACAGTGGTCTAGCAATCACATTCTGGCCCATGTCACAACTAGGTCAAATCGTTTTCCTTGCACATTTTTACTGCTTTTGACACATCCTCTTTGAGGACAAATGTTCACGTTCTGCCTAATATATCCCACCCTCTAATAGATGCAGTGATGAAGAGACAATCTGTGTAATTCACTTCAGCTCTCAGTGGTCATAATACTAATGCCTTATTGGTGCATAACCTGTAGAGACAATTCTCTAGCATCAGCCTATGCTTATGCTCGTTCATTTACAGTTCACAGTTTACAGTTCATCCCCCCTCAGGTTATTTATCATACATCCATCCAATGTATATGTCCTTTTTTCTCGCATGGTAGCAGGGAGGCAGGACATTCATTGGGTGAGACAAAGGAAACACCCTGAACAGGTTGCTATACCATCACTGTGCAACACCAAGACAAACATGCATGTTTTTTTGGCTGTGGGAGTAAACCCTGAGAGAACACGCACAGGAAACACAAAAACTCCTAGCAGGAAGATGCCAGGCTGGGCTTCAAACCCAGGTCCCTCTTGCTGCAAGGCAACACTGCTGGCAGGCCATATTTATGTACCATAAAGTGTACACACCACTATTAAAATGCCATTTTTTTCAGGTTTAATGTAAAATATATCCTTACAATTCAACAAAAAAATCGAATTTGGGAGAAAATATGTAAAAAAAGAGGTGCAATAATCTGGTTGCAAAAGTGTTCACAACTTGAAACTGAAAGTCTGTTTAAGTTTGTTTTGATTTAATATAATTTGACGCTCTGGGCACATACCTAACATCACCTATAGTGAATATGACTAAGATTTAAAGTTATTAAGCTAAAGCAGTAGGTACAAACTATAGAGGGAAATAGAAGATAGAAGTAATAGATAGATAGATAGATAGATAGATAGATAGATAGATAGATAGGGAAAAAAAATGATGGATAGATAGATAGATGATAATAGATAGATAATAATAGATAATAAAAGATAGATAGGAAATTTTTTTATCTTTTTCTCACTCTAAAAAATTTGGTTTGGAAGTTGTGTTCTGGGTCGCACTATGTCCACACTAGTTAGAAGGGATTTCCATTGGCTGTTTCCATTATCCAACTCACTATTTGTCCTCTATTTTAGCTAAAGTATCTATTGCTATTCTTACTTTTCTCCATTTTTACTTAATGCCCAGTGGATTGACAATTATTATGGTGCTGTAACCAGGCAATTACATTTGTACATATTAAAATACTTCTCATGCAAGTCACACCATCTTGTTTATTTAATTTAATTATAAAAACCAGCCAGGCTGAACTCATTCACCACTGACTAATGAACATAAACAGTTGCTTTGGAAACCTATGGGTCCTTTTTTTGTTCTAGCTTAGAGGCTCACAGTCCATTTCACAGGGCAAATCTCAAACAGCATCTGACAAAATGAGTCAGTTATCTCAGCAGGGAGATATTGTGATTGCTCAAAGGGATCAGGAAGAGACAAGGTCTTTTGTCTCCCTCCCTTTCCTATCTTTTGTGGCTAAAGCATTTCTAATCTGATCTGTCTGTGTACCTGGTTCTAATGGTTCCAATTCTACGTCATTACAGGTCAAAAAGGACTTGAATGTTGCAACAGTATTTTGATTTACATTTTGCACTTCACGTAATTGTTATTTGGACTTTTGGCGCCCGGATGATAATGAGATCTCATGCATCACTTACACAGCATCTTCCACCTCCTGTCATTAATATGGATCTTTTGAATGGAATCCGGGATCTTTGTGGCCCTTACCAAATGCATGATTAAGGTTTTTGGAAATCCCGGGGTAAGACGAAATTTTGCTGTTAAAACACAATCACCTGCATAAACAATAATTTCTGCAGCAAGTGCAGCATCATTGGGGTAAAGGGCTGTGAGCTATTTGTTCAACTAATGAAGTGCATCTTTCTAGATTCATATACAGAACTGTACAATGCATCTGTGTTGCCCAGCAGAAACCCAATAAGTTGTTATAAAAAGTTATAAAAGGGACTTGTTATAACAAACAAAGAATCATTATCTCTTCTGCAGAACTTTTTCCTAAAGGGCGTGCAGCATATTATAATTGTCTAACTTCAACTTGTGGCTCACCATGGTTTTCTTCCATGTCGAAAATTGTGAACAATGTGAAAGAAAAGAAAGTGTGAAGGAAAAAAGCAAGTACAAGGCAGCCAAGACTTAAATCGAAAATTGCAAGAGTAATGTTGTGTTGTTCGACATGCCAAACTTAGGTCTTAATGCATAACACAGTGTCCAACCAAGATAGAAGTACTGTTAAAGAATGAAGAGTCTAATGAAGAGTAGGAAATTAACAGAAATTATCTCAGAGCAGTGGCTTGGAGACATAACAGACCTACCAAAGCATTAAAAAGTGCTCTGTGGCCCATATATAGTCACATATAATAGCTTCTGAAAAAATTAAAATGACAAAAATCTGGCAGCATTCAAGTGGATGTTCTAATTTTTGCTCTAGTTCTGACTAGCATTGTAACACTGATGCCCACGGTTGTCAGCATTTTTCTTAACAAATGTGTTAGGGAGTCATGTAGAAACTGTAAAAGTTTCATTCTTCTCTTATAATCTATGTTATAATCAAAAGCGTTCAACTGCACTACAGTATAGCTGCTGTAGTCCATCCAGTTAGTTTGCTCACAGTAACTTGTAAATCGACCCTGAAATGGCAGCTTCATTTGGCTTAACACAAAATAAAGAATCTTGCTATAATCGCCCTTCACAAGAAAGCATTTTCATATCTGACAAACTATATGCTTACCACCCCTGCAGTCACCTTGGTGGTCTGGCTGTCATAGCCTTTGAACAAACTGTGTTGCAATCTTTGTGTTATTTATTTCCTTGTAACAAGTAATAAACTTTTTCAAAACATATTTTCAACAGAAAAGTGAGTTGGGCAGACATAAAACTAAATCCAATGTTTTTTTTTTTTTTTTCATATTGCTCAACAATGTTTCT
>JAHHUM010000615.1:50295-66020 GCA_036173005.1 Crenichthys baileyi | reverse complement strand
GTCAGCCCTTAAATGGCTTAGGTCCTACCTCTCTAATAGAAGCTTTAGTTTAGACATCAAAGATTTTATTTCCACATCGATGGCTCATCTGTGGGGTGTACCACAAGGCTCCATTATTGGACCTGTTCTTTTTCTTTATGCCTGCTGCCACTATGTGTTATTTTTCGTGAACATGGCATCCATTTTCATTTCTATGCTGATGGTTGCCAAATGTACTACTCTCTGAAGCATACTGGTGCAGGCAGTATCCATCCTCTCCTTGATTACCTAGTCGACATCAGTAATTGTATAGCTTTAAATTTCTTAAACTTTAATGACAAGAAGGCTGAAGTCATGCTGTTTCCATCTAGTGGCAAAAACGGGAACCCTTGCATCAACCTTTCCTCTCTGGCCTGGTATGATAAACAGATTTTTACTAATATGGAAGTGAAAGTGGACCCTTCCAGGAAATTAAATAGTCACGTAAATCTAATTGTTAAATCTTGCTTTTTCCAGCTGTCCTTTCTGAATACATTTTAAAACCCTTTTGTATGTTTTCAAGTGTCTTAACAGTCCTGCACTCTTCTCTGATCTGCTGCTGAGTTCAGCAGATCAGATGCTTTTATTGATCCCACGCACATGATACAAGCTCAGAGGTGACAGAACTTTCTCTGTTGCAGGTCCAAAACTGTGGAATGATTTACCACTACATGTCAGGCAGCCTTCCTGTGTTTAAATCTCATTTAAAAAAACACATTTTAGCCCCGGCCCTTTAACCCCCAGTTGAGTCGTTTTAACCTATGGTGCTTTTAAATTAAAAGGTTTGCGGTCGTCAGCGTAGTGAAAGAGCCGGGGGCGTACCAAGACCAGTACCCCGAACGTGGGGGAGGCCGTAGGAGGGCAACAACCCAGCGCGGCCCGTACCTCCACTTTTTTTGCAAGGAGAAACGGGGAGGAGCACTGTAACCCCTGCTAATTACCTCCAGCGGGGCCACAAATGTGCATTTGTCTCACAAACGGTTAAAAACCGACCCTGGGGTGGTAGAGGGCCCGACGTCCACAAATGGGGGTTGTGCTCACGCCCAACCCGGCAGGACGCTTGGATTTGCCAGAGAACACCGGATTGGCAAATCGCCACTGGCCCCCTGGCTCTTAAAAGATAAAAAGCAGGTTCACATGAGCACATGTGACAGACTGACCGAGTTGGAGAAAACCGGGAGAGCGCTGCGCCCGCAACACCTTCAGCAAGACTGGTTTGGGGAGTGGGTCAGAAATGGTGTGGGGGTGGCATTTCTTTGGAGGGCCGCATGGCCCCCATGTGCTCGCCCCAGAGGAGCCTGACTCCCATTAGGTACCGAGATGGATCCTCAGACCCCTTGGAGCCCATTGTGGTGCGGTTGCCCGGGTTCCCCCAAAGCAGGACAAGGTAGACCTCTGTGGCTGGGTGTGTCAGAGTTCCTGCAAGATGAAACATTAAAAGCTTGGAGGGCCCCCCCGTTCCCCAGACCTGAACCCATGAGCACATTGGGCATCATCCTCGCCCACCCCAAAACGTCCTTTGCCCCACAGACTGTCCGGGAGTTGGCAGAGTTTAGCCGGGTCTGGGGGGAGCCCCTAGGGACCCCCCCGGCCAAGGGGGCATACCCGGGGGTTTTGGGAGGTCATACAAGACTGGAGGCCACACAAAAATACTGAGCCTCATTTTGACTTGTTTTAAGGACATTACATCAAATTTGGATCACCCTGTAGTGTGTTTTTCCACTTTAATTTTTGTTGGACTCCAAATCCGGGCCTCCTTTGGTTAAAAAATTTTGTTTTCCTTTGATTTTTTGTGTTTTTTGTTGTCAGCCTTAAATTTGTACAGAACAAAGTATTCAATGAGAATATTTCATTTATTCAGATCTAGGATTTGAGTGTTCCCTTAATTTTTTTGAGAAGTGTATTAAAGAACCTCTGGGGCTCATGTTCCAGTGTAAATAAAAAAGTGTTAGTAATCTTATCTTTTCTTATTTATCTTAAAGATAATTCAGAAAACATTCAAACAAACCAAAGCAAAAACTGTTATGGAATTGTGTGTGGAGGACCTAAATGCAGCCAGGAGGCAATGAATGTAAAAATCAAGAATGTAAAACTGAAAAGCAGCTACCTACAACAACTGAGTTCAAAGACAGATAACAGTGACCAGGAGCATAGAGAAGACAATAAAATGAATTAGCAGCAATTGAGACAACCAAAGGGGAAAATACAATGATGAAAGGTGACCAATGGAACAAGAGACTGGTGGGAAACTACATAACCAGAGTGAGAACAGCTGAGTATAAAGACTCAACTCACAACACAAAACCAACAGCAGACTAGCAAAGTCTGAAACAGGAGTTAAAAAAATAGGAAGTAAAGAGTACACAGAACAAGGACGAGACCAACCAAAATAAAACAGGAAACTAAAAAGGAGAAACTCCGCAATTAAGGTTGATAATTCCAAATGCATGAGAAAATTAACTACATAAAAACAATAAACACAAAGTCCATTTTATCCTGACAAAAACATGTCCATGTATATTTCTCCTTGCATGTCATAATAATGTACAACTTAGTGTTAATCTATAATCTCTACTTGCACTTAAATCTCTGAACATACTGTAGTTTGGTGTGTGAGTACTTGAACAAGGCAATGTGTCTACTAGTAGCCTCCGCTTGCATCTCCAGGTCACTGTGTAAACGTTTAAGCTTGTTCAGGTGCGCTTGTGCATCATGCCGACAGGATGTGCTGATTCCAGGTTACCACAGCGTACTGAGAAAATGTGTCTCCATGGTGACACCTCATTTTAACCACATTGTGCACTCGTGGGAGAGCGTCTATTTTCTGAACCTTGTGATGTTGTTTACCTGCTTCACCTGGTTCCTATTATCACACCAGGTACTGAAGAAGTGACATGCATTTTTTTTGTGTTGCTTTAATTTGCAGCAGATGGTAGAGGCATTTTCAACCCAACTACAACAGATCACCTAAAATGTGTTTTTCGTCAGAACGCCAATCCACCTCCCTGCACTAATAAAACAGACTAAACCAAGTGTTTTTCCAGCGCTTGATATTAAAGTGCTTGAATAAGAACTGTGTGTCTTCCTGCCTGCATGAACCTCCCACTGGAGCCCCAGAAACAGTCCCGCCTGAAGCGTCAAGCAGCGAACAGGCAACCATTAATCATTAATTAAGAACATTTACATCTTGTTCCTTTTAATTATTTCTTCTCGAATCAGTGGGACTCCTAAACAGAGTGTTTAAGCCGAGCAGAGCCAGGCTGGAGACGTGCTGCGCTGAGTTTTCTGGGTCAAGTTCTCGTTTGACCGAAGAAATTAGATTTAAAGAGCAGTTTGAGACTAGAAAGATAAAAAAAATATGTTTTGTAGTCAGAGCAGAATCTTTTTCACATCAAGAGATGAAAAATAAAAGCCGTTCTGTTGAGAGTGTGCCATTAGGGCAATGCCGAACACATAACCCAAGGTTTACAGATCTGTGCTGCAGCTTCACAGGAGGCCAACAATTGATTTTGAAATGCTCTTGGTTTATCAAAGGCTGACTGACTCAGGGTAAAATCCCATTTTTGATCTCCTGCGATCTTCTGAGTTGTTCAGCCGGGCATGACGAAGCAGCCGTCTATCTAACACTTCTTCTAAATTAAGATATAAAACTTTCTTCTGTATATTTACATTTTCACTTTTTTCTCCAGATCCTATTTAACCTCTTTTAGAGTGTATTCAAGTAAAATGGCTGAGTCACCTGTGTCCAATGATACCCTGTGTTACTAGTTTGAACATTATTCACTTGTAACCATGTTAATTGTAACCTTACTGCAAGGGAAGGAAACAATTAATTTAACAATTTATTTGTTTTAGGGGGTCTGCATCTCTGCAGATATGAACTGTCTACACACTGCAGAGGGTTGAAAAGGATGGTCTTGCTCTGACACAATGTGGTATCTTGTTTTCACCATCTATGAACCCCACTCGTCATCTGATGTTTACATACACCTATTATGAACATACAGTTGAAATCAGAGGTTTAAACACACAATATAAAAAGACATGTTTGACAGTAAATCACATTAAACTTTTCCTGTTTTAGGTCAAACAGGTTTATAAAATTTACGTATGTTTGCTAAATGCCATTTATTTCTTGAATATCTTCAAATTCAAAGGATTATATAAATTCCTTGGTATATCCTAGAATTGCCTTTTGAATCAAAGGTTTGTAGTATGCTTCTACAAGCATCTGCCAATAGTTCAGAGTTTTGGCCCATACTAGTATGATTGTGGTTTTTTGTGGCCAAGCTTTAACCTCCTGACTAATAAGTTGAGATGTATTTCCACATAGTGTTCTTTCCTAATGATGGCATCTATTCTTTAAAGTGCGTCAGTCGCTACAGCAGCAAGACACCCACAAAACAGATGGCCCCCAACCCCATACTTCATCATTTTGGCATTAAGCAAAATAAAAAAAATAAAATGTATTTCTGAAAGACCTAAAAGAAAAACAAAAACAGACAGTGAAGGAAAAAAAATCTTTCTTGTCACATTCAGAGTATGTAAACATCTATTCTTATTGTAAAAAGTCAAAGCTTGGAACATTTTTTGTATGCATTCAACTGTTCTTTTTCCTGGGTGGATTATTTATCCAGGGAAGACACGCAGCACAGGTTGCCGGGGTCAGGACTCGAACCAGGGACAGCTGCGTTGAGGACCGAAGCCCCAGGTCGCGCACTCCACCGCCACATGAACCTGTATGTTCACTTCTTGTCTGGACTGTAAATTATTACCCAGGCCCACAGGTTTCCAAAAGGACCCTTTTTACCTTAATAAAAGTGGACTTAATACTTTGTAACACTAAATCTAACTACTTTTAGAATAAATTATATTCTTTATTTCACAAAAGTTATCTGCTTTTTATGTTTCCTTTTTTTAGATTAATTATGGAACTGGGGTAAATTGAACCTTCAGGAATGAAGCATCCTGAGACTGTTCCCTGAAGAATCACACCAGACAAAAATGTAGTCTTTGCTTCATGTTTCTGCATAATTTATATCCCAAAACTATTAACCAGAGTTATTTTTATCCACGCTATGATTTCCCTTCTCTACAAAAGGGAAGAATAGAGTTACACTACCAGTGTAACTTGGACTACCAACGCTTTTTAATATTGCCAAAAAACATCATTATAACTTTCTCATAGCTTCTTCCTGGAGGAATCCAATGGAAATGCAACACTTGATGGACAGCACGAACAGCTGAAATTATTACACTGAGCAAATGTGCAATCCTGCCAATCTGTTCTTTAACTGAAGCTCATACACATCATAGAACATGAAGGTAAAGACATGAAATGCAGTTTTTGCCACAGAGGGTCCTGTGTGACGGTGAAGAATCATGTCCGCTTTGCATTTGTGGTTCAGGTTAAGAGATTAATACCTAATCTGAGCCTGATTGCAGTAGCTTTTTTTTCCAGTCAAGAGCTGTACTTCGAAGAGGACATATGCAAAATCTACTTTTTTGGCCTGTAAAAACATTTTGTTGTGTAAATGGAGTCTGTAGCAGTGCAGAAAACTTGAACTTAGTCTCTCCAGGTGCTGCATAGATATCTTTAAATTCTGTTTGGGTCATATTTTTCAATCCGTTCAGATTTCTCAATTACGTTTTTTGAACTATACATCACAGTATTTGCTGCAGAACAGCTAAACAAGGTCATGGACTTCCGGCCAACCAATTTAGCGCATCCACCATTTTTATTTCTCACTGCGATTTTGTAGTCCATGCTAAAGTATCCTGACGCTGCAATTGGATAAATCTAAATGTTTAGTTGTTGGGTGTATTAACTATGGTGGCCGACTGGTGCAAACGGCTAAAAACACAAAACACACAAACACAAAAAAGCAACGCAACAAAAAAACGCCTCAAAAGAAAAATGCTGGAAATACGAAAACAACGGCAAATTCAAAAAAGCTGCAAACTCACTCAACAAAACAGAAGTGCACCAGACCACTAGGGGAGGTCGACCATTAATATTACCAACATAAATATGCTGCTGTTCTCTAATATTGTAAAATATTACGATCACTTGTTTAAAAAAGTCATGAAGGAACATGGGGTTACATAAAGAAAACAGAGCTTTTCCCTCTTTCCTCCAAGTTTCATCTGAGCAATCCCGTTAATGTCTTTACTGAGGGTTTGGTCGGAAATGAGTTGGGGGTCGACTCCCAGTCTGGGGCACTTCCGTTCTGCAAGTTTGCAGCTTTTTTTACTTGCTGTTTTTTTGCTATTCACTGTTGCTTTCATATTTGCAGATTTTCTTTCTTTTGCAGCTTTTATAAAACTTGCTGTTGTTTTTGCTATTCGCTGTTGTTTTTCGTATTTGCAGCATTTTTCCTTTGGCTTCTGTCTATTTTTTGTGACTGCAGCATTTTTCTTTTGCAGCGTTTTTCTGTTCCATTAGTTTTGGAGTTTACATAATTCATGAATTATGGAGTTTGCATTATTTATGTTTGGAGCGCATATGCATCAGTTGGCCACCATAATTAACCCACACAATTCATTACACCGTCCCCCAGCATCAGAATCTCTTCGAAGTGCCTGGTTACATTTTATTTTTGGAAATGTACCCACATCAGTGGAGATATTCCTCTTTGTTTGCGTGAAGTACTACAAGGACGAGTGGCTTCAGCAACCTCAATGAGTACCAAAAAGGATTTGCTGAAAGATTAAATCTGATTAATGGGTTAGTTCCTTCTGTCTATGGAGACAATGGACACAGCAAAGCTGTAAGCTGCAAATAATGCTACAATTACAACAAATTTATTTAAGAGATGAATTTATTGCGTGTTGATATAACGTCCTGACCATTGTTCTCATAGCAGTGCTGTGTGCTGCTGTTAGCTCCTTGAGGACATAGTATTATTACATAAACAGGTTTGCATTTTTTTTGCTGTTTTTGTCTTGTTTCTGCATCGCTAGATAATTGTATCTTTGCTATCAAACTATAAAAATGGCCGAACAGGGTGGAGAGGAACGCTCTATGACCTGGAGGGGGGCGGGGTGTGAAGTGCCTCAACAGCATTTAAAGAGACGGCACCATTGCAAGTTGCTCTCAGACGCACCTCAGAACAGGGGTAAAAGAGGAGCCTGTGGAGCTACAATAACAAGGAAATCCGACCAAAGCGTTCCAGTTCCACTTCATATGGACCACAACTGAATAAAATAAGTGTGAAAAGAAAGGATTTAAAAGTAGGATATGTCTACATTTACACACACTGTATGTAATTCCAGTCCAGTCTACAACAGCAATTTGTCCAGTTGACGTAACCTGGATACAATGTTCTTGGGAGGAGGAGCAGTCAAAGGGGAATGTTGAAAGATTGACTTGGTCACAAAATACTAACACTAATTATTTTAGTATTTTTAAATCTGGTCGTTCTCAATACGAACAATGAAAAAAGAAAGAGCACTTTGCAAAGGTATTCACAACCCCTGAAAGTTTTTACAGCCACAAACTTCAGTGCATTTTTACTTATTTAATCACAAACTAATAATGAATAATTTCTAGAATTTTATTTCTATGAATTTTTAAAATTTATTTTTGTTTGCCAAAACAATCAGCAAGATCAACTGAACTTCACCATTTCAAAAACATCAGAAAATCAGTGCTGATGTGGATGTTCACAGAAAATATCAACCCAGTAGAACAACAGACAGATTATTAAGTTTTGTCCTTTTTACTGAGTCTAACATAACTTTTATTCAAATAATATCTTTGAAATAAAATAGTTTTCTCTATAACTATTGCTACTTTAAAGACACATTGTATGCAGCTGCAAGTTTCATGTAAAAATGTAAAAACAATGATCTTTCCTAAAATATAGTTCTTCTTTGCGGAGGAACCTCAGGACACATGACAGTTTTATTAATCTGTTATTTTCCAAATATTATTTCATGGGGATATTTGTGTTAGACTACAGATAATAGTTGGGTTTAAGTAATATTGTAGGATTAATCCTTCAGAAAGAAAGATTTTTCACGTTTCAGTTCATTTGTGTTTTAGTAACTTTTATGTTTGTTTTATTAACTTTGAGGTTTGGGTTGTTGGTTGGAAAAACAAGTGAAGGTGTCACTTTAAAGCATGTACCTGCTTTGGGACTTTTAACTATTTTCAGAATATTTTCAAACCAGACAGCCAGTAAGAAAATAATGACCAGGCTGATTCCTGATAAAATGAAAACAAACTGATTTCTATACAAGATAAAAATGAAATTAGGTAATTAAAATCCCATCATTATACAACTGAAAAACAGTGTAACTGTATATAAACGTAAACTTTCTGATCGACCTGATTTAATGAGTCTTGATTCTGGTGTGTTTATTATATGCATAGTGCTGACACTGATACCACAGAATACCTCATGTACAGGACATCCAATTGTGAATTATGAATGGCCATTTGTGATGCAAAATAGGCTATATATTTTACTGTATGTGGTTAGTGTATAAACATCCTGTATTCTAAATGTACACCATGCCATTTAAACTCATGCTTACTGTATATTTAATGTTACAGTGCATAAAGATTTCAGACTAAGCCAAGGAGTGGAGGAAGAGGCAGATTCCTAACTGCTGAGCACACTGTGGTGAATTTAGTACAGGCCAAAAGTTTGCCAACTATTTGTGTCCTGAAAGGTTCCAAATGTCCCTAAAATAACTTTACTTTTTACGTTTTGATAAAAACACAGAGCAAGTAAAGTAAGGATAGAGTATGTTCAGGTAGGTTCAGTGTCATGATGTTTGGTTAACAGTACGTCAAAGAAAGCTCATCCCTGCACTGTAATCAGTGAGTTTCTGTCCAGCATGTCTAGATTTATTCTAGAGGTTGACGGCCTAAGGCAGGCCATATCAGAAGACGGTGTGGTTGGATGTAGACCTTGTGTTGCCTCATACAGTTCAGAGATCCTTATAGCTTTTCTTGATGAGCTAGCTCCGGTCTGCAGAGCTGTTCAGGTTACCTACTGTATATTGATGTATGGAACAATGTCAGGTTTCACCATAAACAGTTGATGCAACAGAGTTTCAGTCCCATCCCCTGTCCGCCAGCTTGTAGTTGCCCACACACTATTCATGTCTCAACCCAATTAATGATTTTTTTCATTTGTTAAAAGAGAAGTTCAAAGCTTGGGACAGTATTGTAACCTAACCCCTAACATCTCCACAAATTTCTCCCCGACCAGTCTGCTGTCTTCCTAGGTCTTCATGATGCTGCTGTTCTCTAATTTTCCCTAACAAACCTCTGAGGCCTTCACAAAGGTATTGAGACTGAGATTACAGTGTACACAGTTGACTCTATTTAATAATTATGTGGGCTCTGAAGACAATCAATTGGACTAGGTTTTATCTATTGGCATCAGAGTAAAGCAGGTTAAAATCCACACCCAACTTATTAAATTTTACTAGTAAAAAAAGAAGGATTAAAAATCACGTATCATTTTCTTTCCAGATAATAATTAAGTGTAACTTGGGGTTAGTCTGTCACATAAAATCCCAATGAAGTACATTTAAGCTTTTAGTTGTAACATGATACAATACTTTTGCACTGCCCATATTAACAAACCTGAAGTTGACTTTAAAAGACAGAGACACCCAAGTTTAACAAGCAAAGTTTATTAATGAACATGGTTCATTTTATTCACCACATGTGTGAAGGTAAAAGTGTGTGCAAACATGCTCAAACACTACAAAGCCACTGCAGTTGCTTCCACTGACAGCGCAGAATACATTAACATAAACAACATTCAAATACATTGAACCCCTCTAAGAGATATATTTAGAAAAATATAAAGTCCTGCATTTTTAACTGATGAAACAGAACATTGCACAACAAAAGCACAGTTCTACACATGCTGTGATGTCTCTGGATAGCTGAATAAAAAATACATTGTGAAAGGAATTTATGAGCAAATGAAAAGCATTTTCAACTTAAAATGTCTTACTGCATGTGTGTGAGTTGACTCGGAGGTACTTTGGCAGAATTGGCTTGACTGATTTCTCCCCAATGGCTGACCTCAGAGGAATGCTGACAGTGGAGGTGAACCCCTTTATAAGTCACTACATATTTGCTGCTTCTGGAGTTATTAAGCTGAAGCAGGTATAGTTGATTCTGAGCTTTATTTAGTTGCAGTGTGTTTTTTTACTCAGCTGCCTGACTCACCGCTGGTCGCCTTCAGCATATAAGTCCCAAATTAAGTAGAATAATATCCTGTTCGATGTGAGGATTCAGTTAACATCTACTAGCAAAGCTTGTGGTTCTGATTACTGTTCCAATCTTATCTCCTCAATGGTCGGCAAATTATGTTTCTTACACCGGTCCGCAGCACAAGAGATATCTGTATCTAGCAGTTATGAAAGTGGGATGTGTATTTTAGACTTTTGTTTGTAATTAGAAATGCTCAAAATGACCGAAATTCAGTTTTGTTTTTTTTCTTTTTTGTTTTTTGCAAAAACGAGGTAAATCGGGTTGTGACGAAGTGCAGAATTCAGATATAGAGGGAGTACCTTTGAGTTTGAACACTGCTCTGTCCTGCTGCTTTCAGTGTGTTCTTCCAATGTAGAGAGCAGGTGATTTTAATGCAGTTGTAAAAATACAGTTATCAAAAGCCAAGCACTTGAGTAACACGTGTTACTCTTTCCTGTTGGAGGCGTGGTAAGGCGTATTCGTCACTTCCTGTTTTGCACTTGGTGGATTGTGTGGTGTGTGAAGGCTCTCTCGTTTGATCTGATTTCTCTCTACTTTGATATCTCTTACTTGTTATAATACATAAGCACGTTAAAACACATACTTTCTGTTGCTGTATTTAACGTTTGGCGACTCTCCGTGTTTTACACGGTTTTTTCTAGTAGTGGTAAGGGGTCGCTAGCTTAGCGTTAGCTTTAGCTCCACCATGGCTACCCGTTCTGCTGTTTCTCTTTCTGAGTCTCCTCCTCTCTCTTGCTCTCTGTGTCAGATGTTCAGTTACTCCTCTGCCTCCTTTAGTGATAATGGTACGTGTAATAAATGTAGCATTTTTGTAGCTTTGGAGGTGAGGGTGTCGGATTTGGAGGCCCGCTCCGCGCTGTTGAAAAACCAGCAGATAGCCAAGGCCCTTAGCCAGCGCGGAGCCACCGAGGGTAGCTCCCCGTAGCAGTCCTCCGGCAGAGCCCGCGCAGCCGGGATCTCAGGCCGGCTGGGTGACGATACGTAGGAAGCATAGTCTTAGATCTCAGCCCACAGGTCACCACCAACCCGTCTGCGTTTCTAATAGATTTTCCCCGCTCAGCGACACACCCGCTGAGAAGCCAACTCTGGTAATTGGCAGCTCCATAGTCAGAAACGTGGCAACTAGAGACACCAGCGACCATAGTCAAATGTCTGCCAGGGGCCAGAACGGGCGACATCAAATCCTACCTGAAACTGCTGGCTAAGGATAAGCGTAAAAACAGTAAGATTGTTATTCACGCTGGCGGTAATGACACCCGGTTACGTCAATCGGAGGGCACTAAAGTTAGTGTTGCTTCGGTGTGTAAGTTTGCCAAAAAATGTCGGAACTCCGTAATTTCTCTGGTCCCCTCCCCGATCTGACCAGTGACGACATGTTTAGCGCATGCTGTCATTCAACCGCTGGCTGTCTAGGTGGTGTCCAGAAAACGATGTGGGCTACATTGATAATTGGCGAACATTTGGGGAAAACCTGGTCTGATCCGGAGAGACGGCATCCATCCCCACTTTGGATGGAGCAGCTCTTCTTTCTAGGAATCTGGCCGAATTTATTAGTTCTCCAAACCTCTGACAACCCAGGGTTCAGACCAGGAAGCAGGGTCGTAGTTTAACACTCCTCTCTGCAGCTTTTGTACTGCTACCCACCCATTACCCTATTAAGACAGTGGGCTCGCCCACGGCCCAAACTGAATAGATTAAAAATAATCTAAAAAGAGGAAATCAGGAAAATCTCATAAAAATAAAAAACAACTCAGACTAAAAATAAAAATAAAACAATTAAATGTGGCTTACTGAACATAAGATCTCTCTCTTCAAAGACATTGCTAGTTAGTGACCTGATTGTGACAATCAGATTGATTTATTTTGCCTCACAGAAACCTGGCTGCAGCAAGAGGATTATGTTACTATAAATGAGTCAACTCCTACTAATTATTTAAATTTTCCACATTCCTCGAAATACTGGGCGAGGAGGAGTAGCAACCATCTTTTCAGTCCGATTTATTGACTAGTCCCAGACCAATCAATAGCTACAACTTTTTTTGAAGATTTTAATCCTCAGTTTTTCCTCATCCAAATTGCAAAGCAAAAAACCACTTCTGTTTGTTGTTTTTGTACCGTCCACCAGGCCCTTACTCTCAATTTATTGATCAGTTTTCAGACCTTTTTTCTGATTTAGTGTTAAATACAGATAAGGTTATTATAGTGGGGGATTTTAACATTCATGTTGACACTGAAAGTGATAGCTTAAATATAGCCTTAATGGTATCTTAGACTCAATTGGCTTTACTCAAAACATTAACAAACCTACCCACGTTTTGTCTTCATTCTCTGGACCTTGTGCTGACATATGGCATTGAGTGTACAGACATAACAATATTTTCTCACAACCCTGTGCTGTCTGACCATTTTTTAAAAACCTTTGAGTTTAACTTAACCGAGTACTCAAAACCTGAAAAGAAAATTTTATTTTAGTAGATCATTATCAGACGATGCTGTAAAAACCCTTTAAAAAATCTGCCACTTTTAATTTTTCATATCACAGAAAAAACACAGTGGAGGGGAAAAATGCAGCCCCCTTTAAAAAGAAGGAAAAATTTTCAAGAGGCAGGCCCCCCCGGTTTTTAATTTAGAGTGCGTATTTAAAGCACAATGTTAAAAAAAAAAAGGAGCGAAAAAAGGCGCTTCAACCCAGAGGATTCCACTTTAAACGGAAAATAGCCTAGTTTTAAAAAAACACTTCCCAAGCTAGAAAGTTTTTCTCATCCTTAATAAAGAGAACAAGAATAACTAGGTTTCTCTTTAGTACTTTGCAAAAATAACAGAGTCATGCTCTGTTGAGCCCCTTTCCCCTTAGCTCTAGCGTCAGTTTTTAGGGGATTTTTCCCAAAATAAAATTGTTTCTATTAAGAAGAAAATTTTGACAACCCCAGAGATTACTTCTCCTAAACAAGTGAGACAACATGGAAATAACTGTAAAACCCTGATTGGTTGGATTTTTTGCCCCGGGGAGTTCCTGAGTTATCAAAAAATATTGTTTATCAAACCCTTCAACTTGATTTTAGCCCCAATTTCCCAACCAAATTATTTAAGGAAGTTTTTCCCTCTGATTCCCAGCCCCTTTTTAATTGATTAATCTATCCTAGTAAATGGATATGTCCCACAAGCTTTTAAGGTAGCTGAAATTAAAACCCTTTTGTTAAAAAACCCTTCGTTTTATCGAGATGATTTAAATAAATTAAGACCGATATCCAATCTTCGTTTTTATCTAAATTTTTGAGAAAATATTTTGCTAATCAAAGTGTGAGCATTTACACCCCCAATGACCTTTTTGAAGGTTTCAGTCGGTTTTCAGATCATAAGCATGAAAAGTCTGCTGAAAGTCAATAATGATTTTCTTATTGCTCAGATAAGGCTTGTGCGTAGGGTTTTTAACTCAGTGCGATTTGATACAGCGATATAATATTTTTTAGAAAGGCGGAATATGCTGAGGACAGGGGAAAGAAATAGGTGGTTTAAATCTTATTTGTCTGACAAGATTCCAGTTTGTTCATGTAAATGATAAAAATTTTAAAATCAGGGTTAATTGTGGAGTCCCCAGGGGTTTAGTACTTGGGCCAATTTCTTTATATAAATGCTTCCAAAGGTAAAATTTTCAGCAGCATAGAAAAATTTTCACCCCCCTTCGCGATGACACTCAGCTTTATTTTCCTAAATCGATGAGCCCAAAAAGTTAGATAGATAAAGCATGTCTTTAAGACATAAAAATTGGAGTCTTTTAAATTTTTTCTTAAATTCAGGACAAGACAGAAGTTTTCGTCTTGGACCGGAGCTTTAAAAAAGAAAAAGCTTTGCCAATCATTAACCCGGTGGCATTTAAATTTACCTCGATAATAAAGTAAAAAAAACCCTTGTGTTATTTTGACCGGAAAGTCATTTAAATCCATATTAAACAGGTTCCCGGATTTTTCTTTCATCTCCGGAAAAATTCCCCAAAATTAGAAATACCCTGTCCAGGATTGTTTTTAAAAACTAGTCCCATTTTGTTACTTCAAGGCGGGGATAGGGAATTTCCCTTTACTATAAAGGGAGTCCCAAAATGCATTTTAAAAGCCTTAAAGCTGATCCAAAATGCTGAAAGCAAGATTTCTGATGAAAATTAAAAAGAGAGACCCATATTTCCCCTATTTTAGCTTCCCTCTTTGGCTCCCTTTTAAATCCAAATAAAATTTTAAAAAATTCTCCCCTCCATTTTAAACCCCTTAAATCAGTTTCCATCAACATCAGAAGCAAATTGTTCCATATTTTCCAAACGAGACTTTGTTCCAGACTGCGGGTTTTTAATGGGGGTTTTCCTAGAGTCTCTAGAATTTAGAAGGGGGGAAGACCCTTTAGTTTTTCGGGGCCCCTTCCTGGGGAAACCAGCCCCCCATTTTTAATCGTGAGGGGGACACCCGTTATTTTTAAGGTAGGTTTAAAAATTTTTCCTTTTTTGTTTAAAGCTTATAGTTAGATTTGGCCCTTGGGTTATCCGAGTATCTTTTGTATTTAGGGTGCTATGGGATTAGGCTGCTGGAGGACATAAGGGGCCCCATTTTCACCCTCTTCGAAATTTCTAAACTATTCCCCCAAATTTTTTGCATTTTTTGCTGTTATTTCGTTTTTAACTTTGTTCTCGTCTTTTTTTTCTTCCTAAAAGCAAAACCCCGGCCCCTGACCCCTGTTTTTCAACCTGGGACACCCTTTCGGGGAGAGAGGCATCACCCAAAGTTTCCCTGCTGGCAAAAAATTTAATGCTCACCCTCTATGATGATCCACATGGCCCGTTTTTTCAGTTTTAAACCCTTTCCTCCCCTGGGACACAGCACTGGGGGGAGCTTTTACTGAAAACTAACTCTATGGCTCTTTTCAGACTCAAAAAATTAAAAAATGGCCAGAGTTTATCTGTTCTTTTTTTCTAGGTAAACCCGACCAAGGAGCAAACACCATTAACATTTAAAATTTTCCTTCCCCCATAGAAAGGGACTCTGGATCAGGCTTCTTTTTTCTTTTTGTGTCTCTGTCTGTTCTCTGAAAAACCCCAGTGGGGCGTGGCAGAGGACCCCCTCACACGACCCGGGTTCTGCTGGAGGTTTTTTCCCTTTTTAAAAGGGGTTTTTTCGCCCCCCACTGTCGCTACTGCACCCTCAGTATGGGGGATTGCTGCAAAAGTAAACCCACCCAGTGACGTCCATTTTCTACAGTTTCATCCGGAGGGAGGGAATGCTGCAAGTAAAGGGACGGATGAAATCTGCGGGGTTTTCCCTTAGATAGAAAAACTTTTTATCAAATTTTGAAAAATAACAGAATCGGGACTGCACTGTTCAATGTTTTGGATTAATTGTAATCATGTACCGGCCCTTTTGTGAATTCCCTTGAGACGACATGTGTTGTGTTGCGCTATAAAAAAAAAAACTGAATGGAG
>JAHHUM010000615.1:0-49661 GCA_036173005.1 Crenichthys baileyi | reverse complement strand
GCATGGGATACATTTTCACTGTTATGCAGATGATACTCAGCTTTACTTATCCATAAATCCTGATAAACCTAACCAGTTAGATAATACAGCCATGTCTGGAAGACATAAAAACCTTGATGACTTTAAATTTTCTGCTTCTAAATTCAGACAAGACAGAAGTTGTCCTCTTTGGACCGGAGTCTTTGAGAGAGAAACTGCTTAGTCAATCAATGAATGTGGATGGCATTAAATTGACCTCCGGCAATGAAGTAAAAAAGCTTGGTGTTATTTTTGAACAGGACATGTCATTTAAATCCCATTTTGAACAGGTTTCTAGGATTTCCTTCCTTTCCTTATTGCTAAAATTAGAAATATCCTATCCAGGAGTGACGCTGAAAACCTAGTCCATGCATTTGTTACTTCTATTGTAATTCTTTACTGTCAGGATGTCCACAAAATGCAGTTAAAAGCCTTCAGCTGATCCAAAAAGCTGCAGCAAGAGTAATGATGAAAATGAAAAAGAGAGATCATACTCTTATTTTAGATTCCCTTCACTGGCTCCCTGTTCAATCCAGAATAGATTTAAAATTCTCCTTCTTACATATAAAGCCCTTAAAAAGGACCTTTTATGCAAAATTTGTTTTTTGTTGTTATTTTTTCTAGAAAACACACGGTTTCAAAAGGTGTGTAATTGTGACGTCACAATTACACTGGCACCTAGTAATGTTACCTGAGTCTCGCCCCTGACTAGCAACTGAAGTGAGGAGCTCCACTCATTTAATTTTTAGTAGAGGATCATGTTTTACCTTACATGCACTTTACAATGGCTACCATCAAATGCAGATGTTCTGTTGTTGGCTGCAAAGACCCACTTGTGTCCATGCACATTCTCTTGCTGTCGGATAACAGAATTCGGGGCTTCATTTTATTTTTTGAGGGCAATGTTCCAGTCACATTGCCAAAGACAGTACTAGTTAGTGCTAATCACATCACCACGGACTGCTTTGAGAACTCACACCAATACACGTCAGGATTTGCAGACTTAGACTTAGACTGAAGAAAAATGTAGTTCCTACTGTTCGTGGCAAATCTGCAGATGACCAAAATGTAAGTACTTGTCTTATAAGTTTCAGCTTCGTTTTCACGTGTAGGAAGTGCTGGTTGGATCGGCTGAAGGCTAGTTTATCATGGGTTAATTTTTTTTTTCAATAAAATTCCTCCTGCTGGAGTAAAAAGGATACAATTTTGTTCGATTTCTTTTGGTTAAATTGATTTTATGCTGTGCAACATAGCACATTTTGATGATACACAGGATAAATGTCATGACTAAAGGCTATGTCATATGCAGAAGGTCTCCTGCAATGGAAATCTGCTTTTTTCTTTGACCAAATTCCTTTTTATAAGGTGAAAAACACATTTGGCGTATTTGGCTAAATTGTGCGGAAATTCCAGCTTAACTGGGCACAATGCCCATTAAAACATTTGTGGAACAAATATGCTTCAACTGATTCAGTCCAAATTTGCTGCAGTGATAGTGAAGATGTTGATGAATAAAACCTATGCTTCTCCTAGGATTTCAAAAGGATTTTCATGGTGTTTTAAAATGATTATTTAGTGAAAAATTGTGGTGATGCTCAAAAAACGTGATTTTTTTCTTTGTTTAATCACAAATAACTCAGCCATTGTAACAGTTGCATTAGTGGTTGCACTTGAAAAATATTCTTTTATGTATTGCCTTTACAGAGGTACCAAATGTTTGCATTTAGAGTTTATAACTGTAGAGCTATACTTGGTTTATTTAAGTTAAGTAATTTCAGGCGGAAATTGGTCCAAAACGCCTTAGGGCTTAACAGTAAACACAGAAAATATTAATTTCTCATATATGTGTTTGCTAATAAAAGCCTTTAAAACATATGGAATGTTGTTCATTGTTCTTCAACTTAACACAGACAGAAAAAATAAAAGACATGAAGCCAGAAACAACATTGTGACCACTGCTAAGATATTTGGCTTTAGCTGTTTGATCTGATAGTGTAGAAACAAAGATAAAGAGTGTTCTACAGCTTTTGAACCATCCAACCCTCTCCTACACACTGGTTACACATAACTGATTTGTGCTCATTAGTTCTAAATGTCTGTGTACTTGAAATATCACTTGAAGTGGAATGTATGTACACACAATGAAGACAGCTTTCAGTTTCTACTCTTTGAGTTGGACATTTCCCATGCTCTCAAAGTACAGCGGAAGATCGACCAGACTGCAGCAGCGGCGGCCGGCGGAAGTAGGACTGTCGTCTGCGGGCGACTGTGACCAGGTAATAATATAAAGGCTTGTTGTCATTATATCGCACAGGAAACATAGATAGAGAGTGAGAGAACAAACATATTTACTACTTATAGCAGTTGAGGGAAACCGCCTGACATGAATTATGTGCTGGTCTGTTGCTGCAAGTGGCAAGTCTGCCTTTCAAATCGATACAAATCTTGTGGATTTTCTGAATAGAAAAGGCAGCAAAGGACCAGCACATAATCATGTCAGGCGGTTTCTCTCAACTCCTTTTTTACACTTTTAAATCCTTTTTATTTTAGTTTCAAAAAAATTTTCAGTTTCAAAAATATTTTTCAGTTTCAAACCCTTTTTTTTCAGTTTGAAATCTTTTTTTTTCAGTTTCAAAATGACTTTTCAGTTTCAAATCCATTCTTTTTTGTTTGAAAAAAATGTTTTCGGACAAACTTTATGGCCCCAATTTAGCTCCATACATAACACACTTGACTTAGAGGTAGGCTGTTACCTTTGCTGTCCCACTGTGCCTCTGTTGCATGGCCCAGGTGTCCAGCACACTTGCGGTTGAATTCAGCTATTAAAGACCGATAAGGGTTTCGAATCAGCAGGATAGCAGAATCAAACATCTCGATCTCTTTCTGACCACTTTCATGGGTCTTAACACAGATACTACGACCACTCTTCCAGTAATCCTTTTCCCCTTTGAAACCTGGTGCCAGAAAATAAATTGATTAGACAAACACAAACATGTGAGCTGCAAGGAATTATTTTAAGCGCTTATTTTCCTCAGGTGTGACCTTCCTACCTCTGTTGTAGAGACTGCCATCGAAATAGAAGCTGCCAGTGTAGTAGCCTGTCACAAGCTCAATCAGGTGTCGGACCCAGGTGTTGCCCGCCCCCGGAAAACTGGAGAGAGCCACTAGGGAGGAAGATCTGTGAGGCAGAAACATCCTCTCTTTGCACCTGGAGTCTGCAAGAATGATTTAATTTTTGTTACTCTCCTTACTGCCAGCTGTGTTCCCAGCGGATGTGTCATTGAAGAAGCTGAAAGCCCAAAATGGAGTCATTTTCAGGACAACTTAGCCACAAAAGCTTGTGTGACACTAACTGCAGCGTGACTGCGCGAGCTCTGAAATGGATCTGAGCTGAGATTTCAGAAAATATGGAGAGGAAAAGGGCTTTCAAGTGTAATTTCCTACTCTGTCATCCACTAAGTGGTGATCCCCTGAGAAACCAACACAGGGTTCAGACACAGTGTCACAATATGGGCTACTTTTATCACAGGCTATTCTGCTCAGATAAAAGAGGGAGTTGAGCTTTAACTGAGCTGTGGTATTAGCAAAAATCCCTGACAATACAGACAGCAAGGGGCATAAAACATTCAGCTATCACACTGCAGAAATACTTCAGCTTCAAACTCTACTTTTCTGTGCAGATGACTGACACTCACATATACCTGTAAGAGGGAGTCTTACCGAGCACAGGAGTGTGATACACCTGGTAATGGTCTCTATCTGCTGGGGCTGTGGATCCAAAGCTTTCTGTGTGGTTCTGACTGCTGTTCTCTGCACATTCCTGCTTGTTTGACTGCTGGTTGATGTTGAAAAGAGACGATGTCCATGTACAAAAACAGTGAGGTTTCTTCAACACAGCCAGAGGGAGCTCCTGAAATCCAAAAGCACAATAACAATACCTTGTGGAATTTATAACTCCTTTAACTTTTGTCAAATTTTGTCACATTTCAGCTGCAAACTTGAATGTATTTTATTTAGATTTTATGGGATAGGCGGACACAAATTTGCATAATTAATTAGCATACATGTGAGGTGGAAGAAAAATGGTTGCGGTTTTCAAAATTTTTACAAATAGAAATCTGAAAAGTATGGCTTGGATTTGTACTCAGCTCTCTTTACTATAATACTCCCGAATAACATAAATTCTAAGCAATCTCCATCTAAGCCATTTGTAAAATTTATTTCTAAAAAGAGTCCACCTGTTTGTAATTTAACCTCAGTATAACTGTAACTGTTCTGTGCAGGCCGCAGATGTTTGTCAGAGAATATTAGAGAACAAACAGCCTCATGAAGAAACACAAGAAACACAGTGGACAGAAAGTAGTAGAGAAGTTTAAACCCAAGCTTTGAAGATCTCACAGATTTCTGTTCAGTCCGTCATCTGAAAATTGACTGAATTTTGCCCAACCTATCACGAAATCCACCTAAACTGGCAGGCCAGTCATACAGAGCAAAAACCTAAGAAGCAACCAAGAGGGCCGTTGTAACTCTGTAGGAGGAGCAGAGATCCACAGAATCAGTAGACCGGAAAATTTTGGGCCTGATCTTCAAAAGCTTTGTGTGTACAAAACCACACGCAAACCTGTTTGCGACCGCAAAGCTGATCTACAAACGAGGTGTTAATCAGATTGTGTGTGTAAAATCAGTGGAACAGCGGGTGCAAACTTTTTAGCGTGTTTGCCTTCATAAATATTCAAAACATTTTGTAATAACCCAAACACACACATTTTTGGGACGAGGATATGCAAATGTTATCCCAATGCAATTGCAATGCGATTTTTAAAACTTGAAACGGATTGCCGGTTCTGTTGTTGTGTCTAGATTTAGCACGTTTGAAATGCAGGTACTAACTGGGACACAAAAATGTCTGCTGTCACTGTGGCCAGAAAGTTAAATTATGTTTTTTGAATGTGAATATACAGTACTGAGCCAAATTTTAGGCAGGTGTGAAAAAATGCTGTAAACAAAGTATGCTTTAAAAAATGGAAGTGTTAATCATTTATTTTCATCAATCAACAAAATGCAGTGAATGAACAAAAGAGAAATCTAAAATTAAATTCAATATTTGGTGTGACCACCTTTGCCTCAAAAAACAACATCAGTTTCTTTAGGTACACTTGCACAAGTTTTTGACGGGAAACTCGGCTGGTAGGGTGTTCCAAAATCTTTTTAGAGAACTAACCACAGATCTTCGTGGATGTAGGCCTTTCTCACATCTTCTGTCTCTCATGGAATCCCCAGGGACACACTCCATGATGTGAGATCAGGGCTCTTTGGGGCCTATACCATCACTTCCAGTAAGGTATCTTGTTCTTCTACGCGAAGATAGTTCTTACCACTGAACGGTTTGGCTGTATGTTTGGGTTTGCTCACTTAGCATTTTTAAATTATAAAAAAAAAAACAACATTTTTTGAAAGCATTTTTTGTCTACAGCATTTTTTTTAACCCCTAAAAGTTTGCACATACTGGTGCCAGGAAGGGGTTTTTCAGTAAAACATGATTGTGTGACCCAAAAAAACAGTTTAAAAATCAAAACTTTTAAAATATGGCAAAAAAAATCAAAGATTCAGTTAAAAAATTTTAAAAAATATTGTATGTACAAGATATAAAAAGTTTTAAAATTTTTTGCAGGACAGTTACAGTATGTGTGTTTCGTTTTTTAAAATTAGCAAAGCTATAATATACAGATGCAAACCTACAAAAAACTAATTAGGGTACACATTAGGCCCAAATTTGTGGCTGTTTATGATAAATCAAAAACTCTTCAAAAAAATCTTAAACAAAAAAAAACACGGTGATTTTTCCGAAAAAAAATTTAAAAAATTAAAGGGGGAAACAAACCTCTAAAAATTTTTGACAGAGATATTTGCTTTTTTTTTGTTAATATTGATGGCTAATTTTAAAACGGCAACCATACCATTGGAGATGGGCAAGAAGACAGTTAGCTTGTTTTCTTTTTGGGCAGACGCAGCATGAACATCTGCCCGTGTGTATATAAAAGGGCCCCATAGGAGGGGGGCAAGTTACTTGGGGGCAAGCTTTTCCTCCGCGCAATGGCGTAACCAATATTTGAATAAAAGGCGAAAACGTATTAGTCCTGTTCCTGGGGGCCTCCGGACCCCCAAACATAAAGCATCTACTCACAGAACAACTTCAGACTCAGCCTTCTGGAGGCGCAATTACGTACTCAGAGGTGCCCTGCGCAAATGAACAGAGAGGGAAACTAATTTCGTCAGAGCAGAGTTGTTTGTTTGAACAACACAGCAGAGAGGATGTGTTGGGTTTACCTCCAGTTCCGCTGGGGCCAGTAGCAACCAGCCAGTAGCACACGCAATTAACTAATTTAAATAGGGTGCTCTGCACCTCTTTTGTTATCCATTGCTAGTGCAATCTTTGAAAATCACACGTAACACACCCACTTACACTTGTGCAATTTGTCTTTTGCACAAGCAATTTAGCGCCCCCTATTTGGGATCTTTGAAGATCAGGGCATTTGAGTTGTGCAGCCACAAACCTGGCCTTTCACAGCAGACTAGCAAGAAGAAATCCACTGTTGAAAGCAAATGTAGAAGAAGGTGCTCAGGTCAAATGACACCAAAGCTGAACTTTTTGGCCAACATGCAGAATTCTATGTGTGGCAGAAAACTAGTACGGCAGATAGCTTTAACTACTCCATTATCATGATGAAACATGGTGCTTTCGGGAATGCTGTTGTTCAATAGGGGTGCTGGACAGAGCTGATGGGCGGATAGATGGAGATAAGCACAGGACAAGACACTGGAGGCAAAGCTTCTAGCAGGACAACCCTAAACATACAATCAGAGATACAATTAGATCAATCAGATTCAGATCAAATCATATTTATGTGTGGAATGGCCTAATCAAAGTCCAGACCAATCCAACTGTAAATCTGTGGCAAGACTTGAAAGTAGATGTTTAAACAATGTTGCATAGAAGAATGTTCAAAAATGTTAGACTGTACAAAGCTGGTAGAGACATACCCAAAAAGAGTTTTAGCTGCAAGTGAAAAGTGAAAAAATACTTGTACAAGGTACTGAATTCTCCACGTTGTCCTCTTACTCTGAATACAGATGGTTTCTCTTCAGTCTCATCACATCTTCAATCCACTCTTTATTTTTCGGCATGATGTTTTCTCACTTTTCCAGCTATAGAAGGTGAGAATGTTCGGTGTCAGAGCTTGAAGATGCTGCAGGGAACTTTTTACTCGAGTTATGCATGCCTGCACACACACTACGTGATGAGAATTAATCACGCTGCTGTCAACACCATGCTGCTTTTTTTCCTTTCAGTTTTTAGAGGAGCTGCAGCCACTAAGCCTTCAGAGCAGGACACAGAGAATTCTCATTAAAACCACATTAAAGCTTTAATATTCAGCAAAATTCAAAGGGCTCTGTGCGCCCACATGTGATCCCGTAGCCCTCTGAGCTAGCCTCCTCTGTTTGAAGGGAGAGCAGCCCATAGACTGCTGTGTGCAGTAAATTAATCATCAAGCCTGTCTTTTTTGGAGCTAGGATTCCAACCTTATCAGTGCACGTCTCAATGCAGGACTGCGTGGTTAGGTTTGGCTGAAAGGAGTGGATCGGGAAGGTGCCAGTGGTGCTGTTTGTCAACTTGAAGCAGCCACGGTGGTGAATGTTTCTAACTGGGAAGAAAGAATAACACACATGACAGGATGAATAAAAAGCTATGTACAAGTTGCTGAATAACAACAATGGTAACGGAAATAGATATTTCTTTACACTGTCAAAGTATTTAATTTTCTCTCTGACAACATTTCATGGCAGACTTTTGGAAACAGGAACAAAAACTAATCTGTCTGCAGGAATTTCTTTCCTTAGCGTTACTGAGTCCATGCACACTGTATAACACATCCACAGCTCAGCTGCAAATCTCAGGACAGAATGAAGCATCTGATTATGAATATTGATGGTGTTTATGCTTATGCTTATTTTACACAGTTGCCCTCGCCCAGGTCAGGAAGGTAGTGAATGTCTTTACGGAACTAAAAACAAATTTTTAAGAGCAAATCATTGGTCATGAGTGTCGTACCTAGAAGAAGCATACACCTTGAACTCTTTCCCATTTTGTGACATGCAACCAAAAGCGTCGACGTGTTATACTGGGATTCTGTGTGATAGATCAACCTAAAGTAGTGCATCATGTTGCAGTGAACAGAAAATAGTACATGGTTTTTAAAAGTTTAAAAACTTTCAATTTTGAACTTTCTGCCTACATTGAAAATGCTATGTGTGATAGAAACTACTGTATATACACTGTATATCACCTTGAACACACAGACACCAAGGGATAAACACGAAGTTGGTCTAAAAACATTTTGAGGTTCAGATTATTTCTCATTATTTTCACGCTGTTTTCTCAGAATGCATCACAGATTCAGATGTGTTACTTTTAGGTTTTTGGTGTGTTTCTTGAACACATTTCATCCCAGTTGAAAGAGAAGGCACCATTTACAATGAATGCTCTTACAAATGCCATCTGGAAAACAATCACAGCAGCTTGATGTTTTATGCATTTGTAGCCACAGCTTAGAGGGCTGATGACAGCTCCCAGACGGCCATCCCGCTAATACAGAGAGCTTTCTGGAATGTGACTTTCCCAGGTGTGCATCAGACAGATATAATAGCTGTCAGATCAGTGATGGAGGGCCCTGTCACCTGCACACGAAAGTAAAAAATGCTGACAACCTTAGTGCAGCCTGGGATGTCTAAAAGGATGTCGAGTTAAAAAGTTTTTTTTTTTTTTTTGTGCATGTTAACTGCAGCACGCATTTAAGTTTTCACAATTTCCCAGCTCTTTTTCACACTGCTAGTATAGGCTGGAGAGATGGAGTTTTAAGACACTATAATAGACTTTCCAATGCAATTTAACTCTGAAATAAGTGTTGGTACAATAATGCCAGCGGTCAAAACTCAACCTTGTGGTCTACATTAAGAAAGACTAAGTGGAGTTGCAGAGAGGAAAACAAGATGCAAAATTTTCTGTTTGCACAAGAAATAACATCAATTTGAAAACAATGCAAAACAAGCAGGTTAAGTGAAGTTATGATGTTTGTTGAGATTGCTTTTAAAGTTCTCATTATATAATGCCACTACAGCTCACTCTAGTTCATTGATAGGCTGCAGCAATAAAATGTGCAAAAAAGGAAACAAAATGAAGAAGATCTGTTCAGCAGGAATCAGCTGAATAGATAAAAAAAGGAACATGTTGCACAGTGCATGACTTAGGAATTTGAAGCTTATTTAATTTTTGAGACCAAATATCCTGCATATATTTTCATTACAGCAGCTTGAATCCGTGTTCTGCTTCTTTTCTCTTGGTTTTAGAATCAAAATGGTCCTGTTATTTGTCTTTCTCGAGTGTATAAATAGCAGAGTGTTTTGTTCCCTGAGGGATTGTCTCAAATGTGTTGGCTCACATTTTCGGTGACCTGGCAGCTGCTCCTCCACCTTGTAAATGGAGAGACGGCCCACGCCACCACAGGGAGAGCCCCTCTCACCCCGGCACACCAGACTGCAGTCCTCCTCCGGAGCCTGAGGGCTGCTGATCCGGTTCCCACAGTGACACTCAGCTCCATACTCCAAGCCTGCAAACTGGTATCCACTAACCACACACACACACACACACGGAAGGTTATTTCATAAACTCAGACTCTTACCCTCAGGCTAAGCCAACCCACAGGAGCACATTTGGTAAGATTTTACACTTATCATGTAATTCAAACTTCCTTGCATTAAATATATCATATCCCTTGAAATGGTTGTCAGTGCTTCTGCTCATTTTCTCGTCTGATTGTGTAATGTCCTCTTCTGCATGAACTGCAGTCACCTCTGATCTGCACTTTACATATCTGAGCCCTTGTGACTCATCCTCCGTGCATTGCTTTCATCCTTCCTTCGCGGGAAAGAAGAGCCCTCATGAAAACTGACCTTTTCATATGTGTCCTTTGAAGCTTCCACGTAAATTGCCTTGACTTTTTTACTTTAGCTCATCTTATTAACTGGCACGTTCAGGTATCGAGCCTGGCCGCTCCCTGTGCGGACACTGGGTTCGTGCCTGCATTTGGTTGGCCTGAGATGTAAGCACCGACTCAAATTCTCACAAGCCCTGTGCTGTTCAGCCTCAGTGAGGCTACACTGCTGCTCTTCTGTGATTTAGAAAAAAGAATCTTTCAAAGAGGTCATTCCTTGTGCTGGCTTTGAAGAATTCCACCTGACTTCTCACATTTCCTTGGTTTGTATGAAGGTCATGCAGTGCAGCTCCCACTGACCCTCTTGGCTAATTTTTAATGCAAGGCTTCAGAAAAAGTTCATTTCTGAAGACCGATATTTTCTCTAAAACTGTTGTGGTCAGCTCATTAGGCTTTCCACAGCATCTGATTGAGCCTTCTGTCCACCCCCTACCCTTGCTCTCCCATCCCTCGTCTTTTAAACTCTCCCAGACACCTGGCTCTCCACTGGTTGAAGACACAGGAGCCATTCATGATGGAGAGAGGGATCCAAAGCTCCTCTCACACAACGGGCCCTTTGTGAACACTGTGAACAGATTACCTTTCAGAGCAGGTGTCCTGACACAGAGAGCTGGTCATTTTGCGCAGGTCATACAGCATGGTTCCGCCCAGGGCTCGATCGCTGGCATTATGCAGGAAGCAGCCAATATAGGTTCCTGCATGTGTCAAAAAGAAAAAGAAAAAAAGCCAGTCAGGTTGGAGTGTTTAAAGTCACAGCACAGTTTTTTAAGGTAGGCACAGAGAGTTCTTCCCTCCATTGTTAACTGGCTCTCCACACTTTTTCACAACTAAGGCCTGAACTCAACATGCAACAGGATCTATTAGTTTCTCTAAAATAGGAAAATGTTAATGCAATGTTGATGAATTAAAACAAATGAACAGAATTGGCCTGAATTAAGTTGAAATAAGGTAAAATGATTTCTATAATTATTTCCCAAACTTTGTCATTTCCAACACAAAATAATCGTGAAGCAGACTTGTGAGCCTGAGTTAACAGTTGATCATACAAGCATTTATTGCTACTAAGTCAAATGAACAGATAAAGTACACTGATAACACAAACAGGCAATATACTGCTTTCATACAGTGGCTGTATGTACTGTTAGAATGAGAAAAACATTGCCAAATATAATGTGACATTATCCTGTACAACTGTACTGAAAAACAAATCTGTGATAAATAAAAAAATCTAAGTTCCTTAGCCTGGATGTGTAGGTGAGCACACATTTAAACTAACATTTTGTTGAAGTACCTTGTGATTGAATTTCAGCATTCAGTCTTTTATGGTAGCAGTTAGTCATCATCCCACATCTTGACCTGGGAATATTTACACACTCTGCGAGGACACAGACACACTCTCTTGTTCACAGCCCTCTTCACATCATCTTACATTTTCTGTCAGGTTTGGTTCTGGGCTGTCTCAGCCTTTCAAAAACTTTCATTGTCCTCTTATGAAGTCATTCTTTTGGTAATTAAATGTATGCTTGGACTATCAGCATTTGTCAATCATTTATGCACCTTTTTATTTCTTTTAAATTGTGTTGAAAAATGTCTTTCTTTGTCAATGCCTTGAGTGCTCAGCAATGCCCCCTGCTGATCAAAAGTTTAAGGTAGCAGGTTACTCTGACGGGTTGGCAGTACTCTTGTTGCATGTTCTTAAATAACACATGTCTGCATATTTCTCCCCAATCTTTTTTTGAGGAGCAGTGAGCTTAAATGACTAAATAAACAGACATGGACTGAAGACATTATTGATTAAGAAACAGCTCTACCCAAGTTTCACTCGTTGTGGGATATTTGTAGATGATGTAATGTTTTGTGTTGTCCTGCTGTATTCCAAACCTTTATTTAAATAGTGTGTGATTTTTAGTTTTAAAAAGTTTTTTGTTTACTCATTACTGAAGCTCTTCCTCTCCCATTTAAAGCCAACCTGCACAAAACTGCCACAGCATTTCTGTTCATATACAACAACAAGGTCAATATTGAGATTTTGAATAAATAAAACCTGAATAAAATGTTCTATATCTACATTAGACTTTGTTTCAGCAGTTTGAAAGTTTCTTTTGTATTAGTGCTTGTGTGTGTAAATTTTTTGCATCCCACATTCATGTGTGAATTGCCAGATAAACCAGTACTGGGTCTCTACGGGAAGCGAGGCTTTATCTGTAATCAATCACGTTATTTCTCACCAAAATCAGTCATTTGAAAATGCCCTTCTTGCTCTTGTTTAGAGCTTTGGCCCAAGTATCCCTTTTGACATGGAACACCTTGAAATGTCCCAGAATGAGCCAAACCAAGGAGAGTGCAATGTCTTTGGTTTCCCTACAGGAACTGTTACCTTGGCAACCCAATCTCGGATAAATGAAAGATGATGGATGGATGGATGGATGGATGGATGGATGGAATTAAATTAAATTGTATTAAATCAAATCAAATTAAGCAAAACTGGTACGATTTGCATATGATTTGAAATTATTTATTTTGAAATTGTTTGAATTAAAATAAGCTAAAGTAAATTGAGGTGGACTAAACTGATTAAAACTGAAATGGGCTCAGTGGATCTGACTTGCACAGTGGTATAGTGAGGTACCTTTGCCTCATTCCAAGAAATTCTCCAGTCCATAAGTGAACCTTTCTGTTTGGAGTGTGCATGTTCTCCATCTACATGTGTGTTTTTCTCCAGGTACTGTGATTTCCAGCCACAGGCAATACCCATGTTTGGTTCATTGGTGATTCTGGATGGATATCAGGAATGAATGTTGGTATGAATGGTTGAATGTTAGTGTGTTTGTCCTGTAACAAACTGAGGTTCCCTAGCTCTCAGCTGATGACAGGAGGGGGAGGCTCCCGCCACTTTAGGACCCCAAACAGCTCAACATGGGTTTGGATAACATTACGTTTAACATTATGGACAGAATAAACTAGAATGTGTTGATTACGACAGAAATGTACTTTGTTTATTGTCTTTTTAAAAACCCCTAAGATAATTGTTGTTACAAAACCTGTCAGCCTGCTCTGAACTCAATTGATTTCAGTCTCATTGTCTAAAGAAATCATATGTTTGTCCTCCTGCAGCTTTGCTAATTGACTATCTTTGTTGCTGGTGGGAAAAACAGGGAAAACTAACTAGGAAAGTACTATACATTTAACTGAGTGAAATCTCTATAATTTCAAGTTCCAGATAAATACATAACACTAAAGAATTTATGTTTGGAAACATCAGAAATAAATATTTCATCATAAAATAAAAAAATCTCCAATTGAGTTTCAGACTTACAGTTAAAGTATTTTTTTAAAGATGAGAATTTAAATTCCCTTTGAAATAAAAGTAAATTCTTAAGACAAGCAATTGAACTGTTAACACACCAAAGATGTTTTTAGTTTTTTCAAAGTCTAATGCCCCTATTCCGCTGGCTCTATTTAGCCACTCCACTCGGCCCGCTTTGCGAGCAGGTCCATTACCGTTTTTTTCTGTACCGGTACCTAGTTTTTTGGTTCCTGCTCCTAAGCAGGTACGACCGGGGCTGAGTAGGGACTAGGGCTACATGTGACATGAACAGACTGCTGTTCACTGATTGGCCATGGGACCAGGAGAAATGAGAGGGTTTTTGCTGAGGTGGTGCAGGGAAAAGGTAATAAAACTCAAGAGTGACTATAATAATATTAACGACCACAATGGCAGGGCGTACCGTAATATCATTTTACTATTTACAAATCAGAAGCCATGCCTGAGGGCTGCAAAAAAAGAAAAAGGACATGTCATGTTTCTGAATTACATGCAGGCAGGCTGCTGTATTTATAACATCCTAAATGAGCTGATCACTCATAAAATCAGCTGTTCCGACGCACAAATATTTCCTGCTGTTGTTACTCATACATGTACATATTCAGGCAACAGTATTAACATTCTCTTTATCATTCCTGGTCTGTCTTTGGAAAAATCTTGGCAGTACTTATAGTTCTTGTCATTGCTATCTTTTTAGCCAAAAGCCATCATACTGCCATATTTACAACTGGGCTGTCTTCCTTCTGTTACACTGCTCCCAGTTCACTTTGATATTTTTTAATTTTTTTCAAAAACAGTGCATCTGTTTAACTTGGGTCAAAATCTTATTCTTACTTGAAGAATGCTCAAAATATCGCAAAGCAGTGCATAGTAGTGAGAAAAGGACTTAATTAACAAGGAAATTATTTTTCGGATTTTAAATGACCCAAAGCCATTTAATACAGATTTCAGCTTAAGAGGCATTCATGTAATCAATCTTATGATCCTACAAAAAAAAAAAAAAAAAAAACATGAACATGTTGTTATGAACTATGAACAAACTATGGTTCATGAATGTACCTGTTTAACAAATAATATATGCTGATCGATGGTAGCAGCAGACAAACATCTAAGCTCCTTTTACCGGTACATACTGTTGAGAAACATCACAAAGTACTCATATATACTGTGTGTAACATTACCACAGTAACTAGTCATTTGTATACACTATGATAACTCAGATGGGACAACATTAAGCACTTATTGGAATGATCTACACTTACTGGCTTAATTTTATGCCTGGTTGTATGCGATAAAAATTCAGTCCCAGACCTTGGGTCTAAGTCACAGAGTCAAGCCTCTATCTCTGACACACACACAAACATACACAGTTAGCTGCACTGCAGAGTCATGGGCAACGTAGCCTTTGTGTCATACCTCAATCATAATAATTGCACAGAATGTACTGTGAGCCCTAATACCTATAGTATCTGTTTCATTTATGACTGACAAGAGGTAATTATCATCGCAATATTCCAGTTATTCTTAACCCAATTATTTTGAACCTATGCACTTTTACTGGAACAGAAACTGCCCATGCAGGAAGAAAAGAACTAGCAAATAATGTTATTTGACAGGCTAATATGATGCGCCGACAAGATTAAGGGACCGTGTAAAATGTCGCCTGAATTCAGTCTTTGATGTTATCTTTGTTAAATCATCTGCCACTCAGCTGACACATAAAAGCACTCTTTAAAAATACCAGCTCCTGTGTACAGAGCAGCATATGCATTCCTTTTGTCTTCAGACTTCAATTACATTTTCCCCTGAGGAATACAACTTGAATATTTTTAAGTTCTATGCTAAAAGTTATTTCACAAGCCTTATATTCTAAAGGGTTTGGTGTTGAGTTTTTGCAGCATAGAATGTATAGAAATTTACCCTCCAGGTTAGCTCTTTGGTTTAAAGTATAATTCCGACATTTAGTTTCCATAAAACAACAGCTTTCAGATATCAGTGTAACTGAGGCTTCCTATTGAAGTTTTCTCCCAGCACAGAATATAATCTCACCAAATACTTAGGGTATAGTGCATGCGGCAAGGTGTGCAGACAAAATGAGAGCAAGCTATGGGCCGTGAAATCTCTGGCTTTCAACCATCGCTGTATCGAATAAGTGATTCAATCAGGGGGCGAAATCCTTTAAAGCCCATCCAGCTAGGTGGGGGCAAAGGCAAAGCTGAGTCACCAGCTGCCTGTGGCCCCCGGAGAGTAACGTTGGAGAACACCAGGAACCTCTGTTTAAAACACCTAAACGAAGAGCCTACCAAAGTTGATCGCCTCGAATGAGGCCTGTTTTGAGTCATCACCCAAGGTGAGATCCTCCTTTATTACCCTCAGCCCCTAAGAAGGGCACATTTGTTCTTTAATCAAAGTGAGGGAGAGGCCCCAGGCAGTGGGGGCTTAGGGTTAATGGAGGGAAGCAGTCTGAATCCGTAGGATGTTGGAAATGACTGCATTAAGGTCTGACATTGCACAGCCTTCTTAAACACTCAGACAGATGGCTGTGCTGAGTCTCATTGTTCCCTGCAGGACTGGATGGAGGAAGGTAATCAGGAGATGACCGAGGAAAAGGACACATGCCACTGCCAACTGTGCGCAGTCATCAAAATTAATGAAACAGAAACTGGTTGGTAAATAGCTGCTAACTCACACAAACGAGCAAAACTTATACATTTGTAATACCATTGCTAAAATGTCAGAATATCTATAAATTGACCACAGTTTCTGCTTTGCTACATCTGTGAACATGTATGACTGGTGATACATGTGTACGTCTAGTTGTAAAAACTTCTGATACAGAGTTTACATTTCAAAGAGTTTCACAATCATCCTTGCAAAGCACAAAGTTTCCACCAACAGACACATTATGAACCTTTTACATTTATTGGAAAATATTTGACCTTGAAGAAAGCCTGAATCTGTAATGGAGTGTTTCTGTGCTCTGAAAGTCCCCCATCTGATCAGATGTTGTACATATTACAGATAAGTCCACAATTATGTACCCCTAGGAGATTTATATTTAAAAGTTATATTCATTCAGCTAAAGCGTTTGTTTGTGATTAGAAATACGACAGGCATCTGCCAAAAGGTCATAAAACACACAAAAAATTTATTTACTTTTTTTAAAAATGGCATTTTGAAAATGTATTAGTCACTTCATAATAAAAAAATCTATGTAGCCATTACAGCAATTAAACCATTCTTATGCTTGCTGACCAGCTTTTTGCACGTTCCCACTGGTGTTTTGATGATTTATCTATGGTGATGAGCTCCAACACATTAGGGTCGGCAAACATTGTTGCCATCACCCTAATCTGTATCTCTCTCTACAGTTTCTCTATTAGATTCAAGTCAGGACTTTGGCTGGGTCACTGCAACCTAAACCTATCAGGGCTCAACGGTACTCTCAATTCAATTCAGTTCAATTCAGTTCAATTCAATTAGGCTGCATGGTGGCTCAGTTGGTAGCACTGTTGTCTTGCAGCAAGAATGTCCTGGGTTTGATTCCCAGCCGGGGGTCTTTCTGCATGGAGTTCGCATGTTCATCACATGCATTCGTGGGTTCTCACCGGGTACTTCGGCTTCCTCCCACAGTCCAAAGACATGCCTGTTAGGTTAATTGGTCTCTCTAAATTGTATGAATGAGTGTATGCATGGTTGTTTGTGTGTTGCCCTGCGATGGACTGGCGACCTGTCCAGGGTGTACCCCGCCTCTCACCCATAGACTGCTGGAGATAGGCACCAGCTTCCCCGCGACCCACTATGGAATAAGCGGTGTACCTAATAAAGTGGCCGGTGAGTGTAGTTAGTCACAGTAGAAGCTCAGCCAGTAGCAATGTCTAGGAGAGAGTAAGGGCCAAGTATATCATCTGCATAAGTTGACCATTAAGTTGTTGGCAGCAGCAGCTCAGCCAATGTCCACCTCCAGGAAGGTTCCACAACTAAACACAGAGCCTGGTCAGAGGTAGCTTCTAGAAATTGGCATTGATGTAATTTTCATTTTGTGCTTTACTGATAAATTTGACCTAATTCTTTCCATGGTGGACTGATTTTACAAAATACATGTTTTTAATGATTTCAAAAACAACTACAATTAGATGCTTGTGTTTGAAATTATTTGGCTGGATATTGACCGCTGTTTTTATGAAGGATTTGTAGAATTTATTGAAATTAGCCTATTTCCAGGACAAATCTCCTGCTTTTTACATTTTACAAAAATGTTCATGTTAGGTTGAGATCATGGGGTCAATCCAGAAGCCTAATGTTAGCCACTTTGTTTATTCCAGAACCAGTTTTGAGGTTTCTTTGTGATCATTGTTCTATTCAAACAGCCAACTGTATCGAAAAGGTAGACCTCCTTTTCACTATTCCATCCATTAAGTGTAATGAACAGCAATAAGTAACAGTAAAACAGCCCGAAGCACAATTCCACCACCACATTTGGCATTCAGCTGGTATTTTTAGGTTTTATAGCCCCATCTTTACTTAACATTATTCTTGTTGAGAATCTCTGTTTGAGATCAATTAGCTTAATCTTCTGTCACACCTGACCTAAAAAAAAGAACACATCTGTCTGATCCGTACAGACAGCTTCAAATTTCAGACATTTTCATTCCTGGGCTTTCTTCTTGGTGATGTAAAACTGACTTTGCTGTGATAAGTGACAACAGCTTTGCACACTGCAATGACAATAAGTTCTATTCTATTCTATTCTATTCTATTCTATTCTATTCTCAGTCAGTCAATCATTTTCTATCGCTTATTCCATAGTGGGTCGCGGGGGAACTGGTCTATTCTATTCTATTCTTAATCTTAAAGGGACAGTCTGCAGCAAGCTGAATCATACTGAATCAGTTGCTTGAAGTTGACAACAGCTGTTAAGTCTTGTCTCCTAAAGACTTTCCAAATTGTGTAAATCAACAATTCTTCTTCCAATAAGTTCATTGGATCTATACATTCTTCTTAGTATTGATCAATTCATTGAGTCAAATCAGACAAATCATTTTCATGATTGCATAAGGAAACTACCAGCTGCAATCAATCATGATCACCATTTACACTTGGCCTTGGCCTCAAGTTAGAAGGCCTGCTAGAACTTTCAGCACCATGTATTCAGTATTTTAGTATATTTATTGCATTCAACCCTTTGTCGATATGAGAAACCTGGGCATCCTTGTCTTCGGTTTTTAAAAATGATTTGACATGTGTAAATATTTCACTCTGGAAGAATAGCAGTTTAAATAAATCAGTCAGTCATTTTCTACTGCTTATTCCACAGTGGGTCGTGGGAGAGCTGGTGCCTATCTCCAGCAGTCTATGGGCAAGAGGCAGGGCACACCCTGGACAGGTCGCCAGTCCATCGCAGGGCAACACACAAACAACCATGCACACACTCATTCATACACCTAAGGGCAATTGAGAGAGACCAATTAACCTAACAGGCATGTCTTTGGACTGTTGGAGGAAGCCGGAGTACCCGGAGAGAAGCCACGCATGCATGGGGAGAACATGCAAACTCCATGCAGAAAGACCCCCGGCTGGGAATCGAACCCAGGACCTTCTTGCTACAAGGCAACAGTGCTACCAACTGCACCACCGTGCAGCCCTAAAGAAATCATTAAAAGACAAAAAGAAATATAGAATAGAATAGTTATATCCTTTATTCTCCCACGTGTATCAGCAGCAAAGTGAAAGGCAAGTGGAAGCATGCAGATCCACACAAAGATAAAAATATAAAAACAAAAAAATAAAATAAGATTGTGCAGTAAAGGGAAATTTACATCATAAGAAATAAATACTGTCATTTTAGTGTGGGAGGTTTCATGGCTAAATTGGACCAGCCTGGTAGCCAGTCTTCATTGATTGCACATTGCACCAGTAAGAGCAGAGTGTGAAGGTTCAATTAGCAGGGTAAGAGCACAGTTTTGCTCAAAATATTGAAATGCACACAACATTATGGGTGATATACCAGAGTTCAAAAGAGGACAAATTGTTGGTGCACGTCTTGCTGGCGCATCTGTGACCAAGACAGCAAGTCTTTGTGATGTATCAAGAGCCACGGCATCCAGGGTAATGTCAGCATACCACCAAGAAGGACGAACCACATCCAACAGGATTAACTGTGGACGCAAGAGGAAGCTGTCTGAAAGGGATGTTTGGGTGCTAACCCGGATTGTATCCAAAAAACATAATACCACGGCTGCCCAAATCACGGCAGAATTAAATGTGTACCTCAACTCTCCTGTTTCCACCAGAACTGTCCGTCGGGAGCTCCACAGGGTCAATATACACGGCTGGGCTGCTATAGCCAAACCTTTGGTCACTCATGCCAATGCCAAACGTCGGTTTCAATGGTGCAAGGAGCGCAAATCTTGGGCTGTGGACAATGTGAAACATGTATTGTTCTCTGATGAGGACACCTTTACTGTTTTCCCCACATCCGGGAGAGTTACGGTGTGGAGAAGCCCCAAAGAAGCGTACCACCCAGACTGTTGCATGCCCAGAGTGAAGCATGGGGGTGGATCAGTGATGGTTTGGGCTGCCATATCATGGCATTCCCTTGGCCAATACTTGTGCTAGATGGGCGCGTCACTGCCAAGGACTACCGAACCATTCTTGAGGACCATGTGAATCCAATGGTTCAAACATTGTATCCTGAAGGCGGTGCCGTGTATCAGGATGACAATGCACCAATACCACCAGCAGACTGGTGAAAGATTGGTTTGATGAACATGAAAGTGAAGTTGAACACCTCCCATGGCCTGCACAGTCACCAGATCTAAATATTATTGAGCCACTTTGGGGTGTTTTGGAGGAGCGAGTCAGGAAACGTTTTCCTCCACCAGTATCACATAGTGACCTGACCACTATCCTACAAGAAGAATGGCTGAAAATCCCTCTGACCACTGTGCAGGACTTGTATATGTCATTCCCAAGACGAATTGACGCTGTATTGGCCGCAGAAGGAGGCCCTACACCATACTAATATGTTATTGTGGTCTAAAACCAGGTGTTTCAGTTTCATTGTCCAACCCCCTGTATGTGCAAGTAGATTCCTTACTGTAAAACCTGAAGCTGCATATAGTATATACTGTTTGTTGGTCTATAGATGAAGTTTGTCACTACAGGTTTAAATGGTAACAACTATAAATATTAATCTTCAAACCTGACATCAAATAGTTTAAGACATTTTCGTTGTCCAATGAGCTAACCCCTCCCTCCTACTTCCCTATGTCTAAGGGGATTGCTCAATCCAGCTCTCCATCCAACGGGTCCGGACTTCCCTAAACCTGAAAAGTCTTACTAAGCAGGTTCACTGAAAGTTCTGTTTAAGCTGGTGTTGGGAAATGACTCGCCTAGCCTCTGACAGCCTACATCCAGAAGTCTCGCCCTTCTTCAACCGGAGGTCTGGACAACTGAGTAGCCTACTGCAGTCATTCACAGTCCGACAGTCACTTCTGTTAATGCCTGCTCATTCCCTAATATTACAACATGCTCTTGGTATATGGGCTAGGTTAATTTTAGTGACTCGGCAAGCCCCAAGGGCATTGTTATAACAGCTTTGGCTTAGGCAACCTATAAAAACCTCCTATAATTTCTTAGAACCAGGCAACAAAACTTCTTACCACTAATGTAAAACCAAAAATACGGTGACTCAAATAATTGAATGTCCTCGATTTAACTAGAATTTTATATGCTTCCTTTAATTAGTAACGCTTTTGCAGGGGTCAGTAACAGCTTCAGTTCAGCAACACAATAAATTCAATAATAGAAATAAATCAATCAACTCAACCTGTCTTTCCCTGATGCTAAAACTTGTGAGTTTGGAGAGGCTTTGAAGACGGATGCTCGTCCATGCACCCGATGGAGCTGTTCCTTCGGGTAACAACGAGTGGTTTCTTGAGGGGAATACGACTTAATCTTCAGTTTTCTTCCTTTAAGTGGCAGGCATTGATGCTCCAGGCTTCGATGGTTAAACAGAGACTTTGTTGTCATATGTCTCAGAGGACAATAGCTTCCAGAGGCTGAAGAGTTGAAGGAAACCCCAGGGACATAATTGAGGTTGATTCAGGACTTCCAGAAGCCTGAAACTTAGAGCAATCAGCTGTTCACCGATCAAGTTCACTTCTGTTGTCTGGATAAAAAGGCTGTAGATGAAATCAGATTCTTAATCTTGAGGCATAGTCCTTCAAGGGCACACGGGTTGATCCTCTTTTTAATGCAGTCGATCAGCTGGGCTGTGTCTCTGTTCCTTTTTCATCTAAGCATCTTTTTCTCTGTCCGATCTTGTTCGCTGGTCGTCTGCGAGGAAACAACCCCGTTTCTTCCTTCAGCATTGCCTTTATAGCGTAGATGATCTCACCTGTCACCCCCTTTTAAGGCTTCTCCGTTATTGCGCAAACCAGCTTCTTAGTTATTGCCCAATACTTTAGTCACGGTCATCGTGACCCTAGGGTTTTGTTCTTCAGATTTGGAAATGCCAGTAATAGCCACGCAGCTGGCTGCAGACTCATCTTCCTCTTGTTGGCTTTCAAAGAGTTCGTTGTCAGCATGCAGCTGGCCCTCGTCACCTCTTGTCCTCACATAGTTCTTTCCCTAATCTACTCAGTCTTAAAATTCATACAATATTACACATTCCATTCTCAGCTTTCTACATTTACTTTAAGACAAAGTTACAAAATCATCACTTCATTCATACTTCACAAATAGTCAGTTAGTCACTTTCTACCGCTTATTCCATAGTGGGTTGCGGAGGAGCTGGTGCCTATCTCCAGCAGTCTATGGGCAAGAGGCGGGGCACACCCTGGACAGGTCGCCAGTCCATCGCAGGGCAACACACAAACAACCATGCACACACCTAACAGGCATGTCTTTGGACTGTGGGAGGAAGCCGGAGTACCCAGTGAGAACCCACACATGCACGGGGGAGAACATGCAAACTCCATGCAGAAAGACCCCCAGCTGGGAATCGAACCCAGGACCTTCTTGCTGCAAGGCAACAGTGCTACCAACTGCGCCACCATGCAGCCACTTCACAAATAATCAACATTATATGTCCTTTATATAGCTGATTGAGAATTTTTAAACCTTAATGTTTTTTGTTTTAATTATCAGTTCTTTATTATTTCAATCATATATTTTTTAGATTCATAATGAAAGATTATAAATTTCATTTAATACTTGTAAGAGTGGAAAATCATCATACATCATTGGATACTTGTTGTTTATACTTCTGCAAAAGATAAGACAGTTAAAATGTGGCTCCATACAGGCCTCTCAGTCTCTCGGTCCCAGAATATGAGAACATGCCCGTTTCACTCTCCAATGCTTCAGCTGTGTATTTATAATTGTTGCATGGATTACACAGAAATATATTTATTGTAATTTAGCTGGATTTAACTGTGAGTAGTTAATGAATGTTGCATGAATTACATGGAAAGATCTCACCTTATTTTGACAAGCTGTTCACAAAATGTTTGTTACAGTTATCTGATAGTCTAATTGAAAACTGTCATTGTAATGGAGTTACACACACATTGGAAAGCAGGTTCAATTGGATTTTTATAGCACTTGAAAAATCTATGCAGGCTCAAACATTTGGGCTTTTGGCCAGAGATCTGAGATGTGAGATTTGGATAACAAGATTGTGCTGGATGGATGGAGGGCTGTTAAATAACAGCTAAGCTTGGCTGGATAACTCATAATGCTCCTGGTTTACATCTAATTATTTCTCTGCGAATTAGGAGTACTAAGAAACTGAAAGCTGCCTAACACAATTTAGATTTAATGCTACAAAAAGTATGTAAAACTGAAAGTCAGTCTTATTTGTCATTTTGTCTTTTAGACCAACCAAGTTGTCCTTAATGTCAGGTAGGTCTTTGATTTCACATATATTAATACTTATTTTAACACTCCATTCTGCACTGACTTCACTTATTCAGAGTTTTGGCTCAGTACATTTTCAGGCATATTTTGACTTTTAAGTATAAATATTAACAAAACATTTAAATTTATATAAAGAGCCAAGGTTTATTAAAAATGTAATGAAAACCAAATGTTATACAGCAGAGAACAACAACTTAAAGAAAGCTGTTGCCTGTTTTTATTTTCATAAGCTCAGGCTATTTTACCTCCTCAAAACTAAGAAATTCTGTCTGCAAACCTATGTTGCTATTTGGGGTGAAACAGAAAAGGCTGTTTAAGCCTTAGGGCTGAGCTAACTTGGTAATGACAAGCTACGTTCTAATCCTCAACATACGGCAAATGGTCTGGACCACATGTTTAAGTTCATCTAGGTTTACGAATGGCTTTCAAAAAATTTGTCATGTCTGCTCAGATGTGGTGTGAACATGAATCCTGGCTGATTCAGATACAAGTGAACAGATTTAAGCATAACTGTTCACACCTGGGTGTTCACACATTTCCCCTTTACTCCTTACCCAGAGCCATTTGCATGTGTTTGTGGAAGGGGTGGTTGGGGGGGTTCCCTGTGCAAACTATATTTACCATCAAGTATGTTTATTTGACAACTTTTAAAATCATACTTGATAAGACTGTAAGGTAGTTGTTAATATTTGTAATAACAGATACTGTTGGTTTTCTAAAATTGAGTCCTTTGGGGAAGCTCAACTGTAAGCAAAACTGTATTAAAAGAAAGTTTGAAACAATTTGGAAGTTGAGAATCACATACTGTCTGGAGGATTAGAAAACTTTGATGGGTTAGCTATTTTATTGGCACAGTAAAAATTGACTTTTAGAGCAACCATGAATGGACAGATGTGGCAAAAGGTTCTTTAGTGCGACTGTCCAGGACAGATTAGATTAACCTGCTGCTGAATAGTACAGCTGCAGCAGACAGACTAGTAAATGTTTTCCTACATACATTTTAAAATGCCATAAATTATTTAGTTAAGATCATGGATTTATAAAATAAATTACATCACAATGCACTTATAAAGTTACACAGCAGCAATAGTGTCTACAGTAACATTATTAGGCAACTTGTTTTATTTTAATTAAGCTAGCTAGAAAATTAGACCGTCAACATAAAAGAAGAGCTGAGTTGCACCATGTTCTTCTAAAAGCACAATTAACCTGACAAAGCAGGAGATGTTCCTATCACACAACATCCAGAGCAGCTCTGTTCTTCACCAATAAAGACAGTCCAATAACTTAACCTGCCAAATATTGAAAAAGAATGGGTGAAAAAAAATGCTCTTATACTTTATATATATATATAAGATATATATATATTTATATATATACTTTAAATATATAAGGTATATATATGTATATATATATCTTGAGTTATAGTATACACATACATACTATGTACAGTCAAATTCAATACATATAGAATATGCGTTCCAATGAGACTCGTTTGTCAGAATCTAAAATAACCTTTATGCAGGTAATAAACATACTTTAAATTAAGCCCAAATTTTTGCATTAAAAATACATTTTTTTATTGGTCTGATGTAATATTCTAATCTTAAATGTCATGTTTTTATTAACCATGAGCAGAAAATCATTATAATTACAACAGGACAAGCAACAGAAATAAAGGCTTGAAAACATCAGTCTGTGTGGAATGAATCTATATAATGTGTTTCACTTAGACAAGTCAGTTACTAAAATTAATGAACTTTTCAATAATATTCAGATTTATTGAATATGATTGTATGTATACATATACATACATATATGTATATATAGTGTTTTTTTTATATAGGTAAAATTATTATTATTTTATATATAATATAAAATATATATAAAATATATATTATATTTTATATATTTTTATATATATATATATATAAAAAATATATATATATATATATTATATATATATTTTATATATATGGTATATAAAATAAAAGGCCCCCTGGTGGCAGGGTTTTCGGGGGGGGATGAGATTAAACCCTAAGAAACCTCAAGGTCTGGTTTTTGTGGGGCTGCCCATTTTGCCCCAACCTCTTCAACATTGGGGGGTGGTTGGGGACATTACCTTAGGACGGGGCAGACAGGGTCCTTCTTACAAAGGGGGGGACCGGTGGGGGGGCCCAAAACTATAGGGGGACCACACCCCTTTCCCCCCCCTGGTAAGGCCTATGCCAAAGAAATTGGGAAAGGGGGAGAGGTTTTTCTTTCCCGGCCGTGGAAACGGGACCAGCTCCCCAAACCTTGCGGGAAACTAGGGGTTTTAAAGGGGGGGTTTTTCCCCCAAACCGGTCCACATGTTTTTTTTTGGGGGGCCCTGGAGAAGGCTTTCACTGGGGTTCCCTCAGGGTTGCCCTTCGGGGGTTCTCCGGGGATTTTCGGACTCAGGGCCCTTTATTGGGGGGCCATCCGGTCTCATTTACAAGGGGAGCAGGATTTTGGGGTCCCCATTGCGGGCACAAAGGGTTAGACTGTTCCCCGGGGGGGGCATGTTGAATTTCCATGGGGGTTTGCCCTTTGCCCCGGGTCCTGTTAAATTTAGTTTATGGAAGGTTTTTAAAGGGTGCACCCAAGGGCCGGAGGGGGTCGGGTTTTGGAGGACTAGGGGTTTTGTCCTTTTTTTTGGGCAGATATGTGGTCCTGCGGCCCCCTCTAGAAAAGCCCCTACGCATGCAGCCGAGTGGGAACCCGGGTTTGGGATGAAGATGAGCCCCTCCAAGTTGGGGGCCCCAGGGTTTCCGAGGGAAAAGGGTGGGTCCTTTTTGGTTTGGAGGGGAGCACATGCCTCAAATGGAGGGTTTCAAGAAACCCTTGGGGTCTTTTCACAAACAAAGGGGAGAATGGAGGGGGAAATTTGACAAAATGGCCCCGGTGGGGCCCGCTGCAGGGGGGAACGCTGTGCCTGCCCTTTTGTGGGGAAGGGGAAGAGTGAGGGGGACGCAAAGGCTCTCGATTTACTGGTCGGTCTATTTTTCCAAACCCTCACCTTTTTCCCATGAACTTTGAGTCATGACGGAAAAAACCGAGTTTCCCGGATCCCAAGCGGCTAAAAGGAGCTTTCTCCGTATGGGGTGGCCCAAAAACGGGGCATCCCTGAGAGATGGGGTTGAGGAATCGGCCTTCCCGGGAGGGGTTTCGGAGTAGGGGCCGCTGCCCCCCCACATCGAGAGGGGGGCCATTGGGTTTGGCCCCTGGGGGAATCTTTTACTGGATCCCGCCGGGGACCCCTTTTTTTCCTCGAGAGGTTTTTCCCAGGCACGTCCCCCCGAGAGGGGCCCGGGGGGATGGCCCGGAAACGCTGGAGGGCCCTATGTCTCCCCCGGCGGGGCCGGGGGAAAAACCTTTGGGCCCCCCCCGGAGGAGCTGGGGGGAGGTGCCCGGGGGAAAAAGGAAGTCGGGGTTTTGCCCCTCTAATGAGTCTGTTTGCCCCGGGGGCCCTGGTCAGGGATGAAGCAGAAGACGAGGGGTACTAGAAAGAATATGGGGTTAATATAGTATGTACAGGGGTTGGACAATGAAACTAAAAAACCCGGTTTTTTTAGCCCAAACAAAAATTTTTATTAAAAGGTTTTGGGCCCCCTTTTTGCGGCAAATTTTACAGCGTAAATTGGGCCCTTGGAATGACATAAAAAAAGCCCTGCACAATGGTCAAGGGGGTTTTAAACCCCATTCTTCTTGCAGGATAGTGGCCAGGTCACTACGTGATCCTGGTGGAGGAAAACGTTTCCTGACTCGCTCCTCCCAAAAACCCCCCCAAAAGGGCTCAATAATATTTAGATATTAAAATATTTACTGTGCAGGCCATGGGAGATGTTCAACTTCACTTTCATGTTAAATAAAAAAACCAAATTTTTCACCATTTCTTGTTGGTTTTTGGTCCATTGCCCACCCGGAAAACCACGGCCCCCCTTCAGTATACTTTTTAAACCCTTTTTGGAAATGCACATGGTCCCCCAAAAAAAGGGTTCGGTAGCCCTTGGCATGACGCGCCCCTTACCCAAAAAGTTTTGGGCCAAGGGAATTCCATGATATGGCACCCCAAAAACCCCCTGATCCCCCCCCTGCTCCACCCCGGGCATCAAATAGTCTGGGTGGTGGGGTTTTCTTTGGGTTTTCCCCTTACACACCGAAACTCCCCCCATGTGGGGAAAAAAAAAAAAAGGGGGGACTAATCAGAGAACAAAATGTTTCACATTTTTCCCCAAAGCCCAAGATTTGCGCCCCCTTGAAACCTTAAAACCCAAAACTTTTTTTGGCATTGGCGAGGGCCCAAAAAGGTTTGGTATAGCGCCCAGCCGTTATTTGACCCGGTGGAGCCCCCAACGGACATTTCCCTTGGTTTAAAAACGGGAGAGTTTGAGGTGAAACATTTAATTCGGGCCATGTTTTGGGGCGCCGGGGTTTTATTTTTTTTGGATAAAAACCCCGGGGTTTAAACCCAAAAACCCCCCTTTTCCCGGACAGTTTTCCCTTTTTGGGGCCAAAAGCAAACCCTGTTGGATTTTGGGTTTCGCCTTCTTGGGGGTATGCGGACATTCCCCCTGGTTTACCGGGGGTTTCTTAAATAAAATCAATTAATTGGTGTTTTGGTCACAGAGGCGCCAGCAAAAGGGTGCCCAAAAAAATTTGTCCTTTTTTAAAACTTGGTAAAAATCCCCCAATTGTTGTGTGCTTTTCAATTTTTTTGAGAAAAACCCCCCCTTTGTGCCTTTACCCTGCTAATTAAAAACCTTTCCCACACTCTGTTTTTTAAATGGTGAAATTTTTGAAAATTCAAGGAAACTGGCTACCGGGGTTTGGCCCTTTTAGCCATGAAATTTTCCCACACAAAAATTTGACAGGTGTTTCATTTTCTTTTCCCAAACCCCCTTAAAAATCTATCTACCCTATCTATCTATCTATCTATCTACTATTTATTACCCTTCATATGTTTTTGGTTTTTTCTTTTTTTTAATACAGAGCGTCAGTAAAGTGTCAATAATAATTACACAAAACACCTAGTTGCTGCCCCCAGCAAATTTAAAACATTGTAGTTTTAAAAGCCATATTGATTCTTGTTTTAAATTTTAAAGAAGGGTTATAACAAAAAATTTGGCCCATACATCCAAATTAAACTTTTTTTGCCCAAAAAAGAAATCATTTTTGGTTACGGGGTGGAAAACCCGGGAAAACTCTGGGGTTTTCCAATGAAAGTCATCAAACCCAATATCGGGAGGTTTTTGCCCCGTTGATGAGAGGTATTGCTCCAAAGGCACCTATTGTGTTAGAACACTAAGTTATAAAACAGGATGTGATTTTGAATTTTTAGGTTTTTGGATTGAAAATATGAGGACAATTGCCCTTTAAACAAAAGGGCTAAAGATTTTACCGACTAGAACTGATTAAATAACCATAGTTTGTTGATGTAGAATACTGTAATGAGTGACACCACAAAACAAAAATTGTGCCTTGGCTTCAAACTGAACCCTTGGAGCATATCTGGCACCACAAACCTTAATTATTTCCTCCATGTTTAACGTAACACATTTAAAACTAAGCCTTTGCCAGACAGCAGCTTTTGAAACTGATAAAATTGCTGCCTACAATATTTTTCATCAGTATTAAGTCACTTAGTGATTGAGCAATCACATACTATTTCCTTTTAAAGAAAGGATTAAGTGTGATGCTTTAGGAATGAGAATGAAGAACAAATCCTTCACCAGAGCTAACTGCATCGCACTTAACATTTCAACAAAAAAGTACATGTAGCGATAAGCACTGTTTAAGTACTGGAGTGAAAGTGAAAGAATGTGTCAAAATACTTGAGGTCCACTTAATAAAGAGCACAAGCTAGAAATGATATTGCTCTAATCCTTACTTGTACCCAGTTTTTTGGTTTTTCTGTGTACTACTCTGGCTCACCAAGGCTTTTCCTCCTCTGGTTTTGAGAGGACCGCTAAGCTCTTTCAGTCGTCTACAAGATCTGGGGCACCCACATGTAAAATGTCACATGAATGTATAATGAAGCTCTTCTAACTGTTCTGGGGTCATTATTATCTCTTTCATACATGTTGAATGAAATCTGCTGTGAAAGCTCTGTGAGCATTGTAGTGAGTATAATTCCTCAGCTCCTGGCTATCTGAGACAAGAAGGTACATGACCGTGTATATAATACACTTGTATTTGTGCTGTTTTTATGCATACTTCACCAGAAAAACACTAGTTCACATCGTCATCAGAACATTTCAATCAGCTCCAGTCTCCTGCAGCTCTATGTCACACAGCAGACATGTGCTTTGTGTGAGTTTAAATGAAAGAAGAAAAACCATGAAAAAGAGTCACACCCAAAGGGGTAGTGAAAAAAAAAAAAAAAAAAAAACCAAAAAAAACCACATATACAACAGGCAAGGAAAAAAATTTTGATTTTTGGCAAATTTTAAAATTTTTGCATTCTAAACCAGACTGATGAGATTTTCTTTTCATTAATGAGAAATCATTCACTTTGCATTAATCTAAAGCTAGTCAGTCAGTCAGTTAAATGTTTTCAAGCTTTTTTTTCCTCTACTACAGCTAAATTGGGTCACTTCTTCACTCATTTCACTTTGAATCCATAGGATGTAGAAAGGGTTTCATACGTCTCATTCATGCTTTCAAGAGGATGACTTTTAATCAAAAATGTACCAAAACATAAACTGGTGACCAGAATGGAACAATATAAATGTAGTCTTTCTAATCAGTGAACACACTTTAATGCCATCCAGGTCAGAACCAACTAAAATTGGTATTAGCAGGTTTAAGCTTTAAAAACTCAGTGATTGGAAATTGGATACAAATTCTCTAATTGGCGCATCTCTAATCTTAATTTATCAGCTTTTGAATCCCTGGACAAATGACCTGCCCCAGCTTGTTCCATCTGACTGTTGATGGCAGACACTATAGTACTCAGTGACCCTAAATGTATTAGATAAACAAAATGGATGGATGGATGGATGAACGGATGGACAAATGGACCATTGCATACTGTTAAATGTAAATCAGCGAAGTTGTTGCCTGTTGACCAAATTTCATCCAAAGCTTCTCAACGGGCAACACTTACAAAGAGAGACCCTTTAAAGTTTCTATTTTAAGTATTTTTATTTACAGACCAGAAATCCTGAAAGGACAGTTCTAACATGCAGACTCAATGTTTACAGGCATAACTCTGTCAAAATATTTCCTTACCTTTGTGTCTGCTGTTCCTGTGCTGAGACACTTTTTGCTCTGGACTCTCTGGCAGCAGACTGTGAAACCAGCGGCGGTGTAAGTGTTGGACCCCCAGGCTGCGGGAACTGGGCCAGTTTCGCGATACTTTGGCTCCCCCACCGGATACGGCCTGAACAGTGGCCCATCTGGAACGTGCCCTCATGCCCATGCCCGCTGTCCCGAGGGCAGCAGGAGGCGCGACGAGAGACAGCAGGGGCGGCAGGCTTGGGGGGTTGGGCTGAACGGCCCTGATGGTGGAACGCTGCAGGAGCAAGATGCTGCCTGCCATCAGATAGGCAATGCCCAGGCAGAGCAGCAGCATCTGAGCTCTCTTCAAGAGGCAGTGCAACTTGCTGAGGGGCACCACCATACCTGCACTGTGTACTGTACCCACTTCAGTAAAAGGTCATTAAATGGATTAGAACTGAGAAGATATGTAGGAGGACTCCAAAATTTTGCAGTGCCTTGCAGCATGTGTGTCTATACTGGTCCATGTTGTTGCCAACATCAGCAGCAGTGGAAAATTTAATGTGTAAAAAATGAGTGATTTATGACTCCAGAAAGATCCTGAAGATGAGGGGAAAAAAAGATACAAATTAGATTGGTGGAGTTAAAATGCAAAAATACATGTCCTCAAAGGAATATAGGACAATGAGGGATAATATTATGAACATTTACAGGTAAAGTGAGTGACCATCTCTTCATCATGATACTTATTAGCAGCAAGTCAACATTGTGTGCTCAAAGTTATGATAGAAGCAGATTGGTCAACCAGAAGGATTTACACAAGTTTAGCAAAAACTAAACTGTAATGGTTAGACACCAGGTCGGAGCATTTCCCAAACCGCAGCTCTTTGGGGGTTGCCTGGTGTGCATTGGACAGTCTCAAGGTTCATAAAATAGCATTTTTTATAAATCTCCATTACATTTTTTTATTGCAGTTGTTTTAAGACTGTAGAAGTATCACGACCAGAGACAGAGAACCCAAATTCAGCCAAACACAAAGTGATAAGTAAAAAGGTTTATTCAGAAACTCAGGATCAGAGAGCAGAAGAACAGCTGTCAGCTTCCAGGAACCACTGAGAACAGAGAGACTAGTTATGGGGCTGAATAAAACTCAGGATCTGCAAGGGGGTTAGATAAAGCCACTAACCTTCTCAGGTCTGGTGATGAGGCACAGAATCCAGAGGAGGAAGAGATCCAGACAGTTAATGAGGAAGCGTCCAACAGGCTGAAGTCGGATTGCCGACTGATCCAAATCCTCCGGGGAACCAGCTGACGCTGTGACAGGAACACAGAGAGCTGTGATTGTCCTTCCTTGACAATAAATCCAGGCAGACTAGAGAGCCAGGCGGGCTGAGGCTGAATAAAACCAGTGGCTAGGCTGAGACGTAAATACCCGGGACAGAAACGAGGTCGAATTCCAGGGCTAGAGGCGTCAGACAAGGGGCAGGCAGAGACAAAAAAACCAGAGGCAGAAAAAAGGCCCGAAATCCCAAAACCCAAAATCCCTCAGACAAGGAGCAAGCAAGAAGGAATAATCCCTAAGGCAAGGCAAGGTCATGGAACGAGATCAGTCAGGAAAGGAACGCTGGATAACTACTCACCAAATGTTTTCAAAAATCTGGCACCGTCTGCCGGTCAGAGGGCTGTATATAACTGCAGCTCCACTTGTGTGGCATGAGGTTTTTTGCGCAGCAGCAGACAGGTGAAGCAGATGATTTAATTGCATGAGTGAGAGTAGAGCAAGCAGACGGGCCAGAATCATAACAGTACCCCTACTCAAGGTCCCGCTTCCGGATGGACCCCCGGGGCTGATCAGGATGGGGGGGCGATGGAAACCCCGGGATGAGGGTTTTGTCCACTATGAATCGTGCCGGAATCCAGGACCTCTCCTCAGGACCATAGCCCTCCCAGTCCACCAGGTAAAACGTATGCCACGTCCCTGCCGTCTGGACCGGATGATGCGCGGGACAGTGTAGACTGGGCCATCAGCAAGAAGCCCGGGGCGGGGAGGGGCCCCCGGAGGTGGGCCCCCGAGACGGGACACCACATAGGGCTTGATCCGGGACACGTGGAAGGTAGGGTGAACTCTCATGGCACGAGGCAGACGTAAACGAACAGCCACAGGATTGATGATCTTGGATATGGGAAAAAAGGGTCCCCCAAAACGGGGCCCCCAGCTTACGGGAGTCCAAACCAGAAGCGGGAGGTCCTTGGTGGATAGCCAAACCTTCTGTCCCCCCTTGTAGCTTGGAGCAGGGATCCTCCGACGATTTGCTGTGCATGCCTGCACCTCCGACATTCTGATCATAGACCTTCTTGCCTTCCTCCAGATGCGCTGACATCTTAGGGCCCCGCGGCCTGAGCAAAAAGGAACCTCAGCCTCTTTCTCCTGGACATTGAACAAGGGTGGCTGAAAACCCAAAAAAAAATAACTTGGGAAAAGGGGGGATACCCCCGGGCACTAGCCGGGGGAGGGTGTTGACAGCATATTCAACCCAGGGTAAATTTTAAAGACCATTTGGTTGCGTCGGACTCACATAGTGTGGCCGAAGTTTGGGTCTCCACCCCTCCTTTTGGGGCCCTCTCCGTCTGTCCATCCGACTGTGGGTTGAAATCCTGAGGACAAACTAACAGTAATCCCCAGCAAAGGGAAAAAAAACCTTTTTTCCAGAAAAACGTGGAAAAAAACTGGGGCCCCTTGTCTGAGACAATGTCTGTGGGTATGCCGTGAAGGCGGAAAAACCTCACGTGCCAGAATTCCCCCATTTTCCCTTGGCTGAGGGCAACTTTTTGAGAGGGACTAGGTGAACCATTTTAGAAAATCTGTCGATGAGGGTTAACAGAACTGTGAAACCATTAGAACTGGCAAACCTGTGACGAAGTCATGGCTATGTGTGACCAGGTCAGGGACGAGGAGGAATGGGTAGGGAATGCAAGAGTCCAGCAGGAGGGCGATGAGAAGACTTGGCTTTGGGACATTGAGTACAGGCCGTGACGTTCTGTGACATCTTTGACAAGAGATGGCCACCAAAACTGAGTTCGGACCATCTGTAACGTCCTGCTGATACCAGGATGACAGAACAGACGTGAATTATGCATGAATTCAGTACCTTGGGTACGAGGCCCCCCCTCCCCGTTTTCTGGGACAAAACACCGGTCAGGTTTGCATGAAGTTGGGATAGGGAGGATCTTGGTGGCATCTTTACCTCTCCCTCCAACTCCAACTGGTGACAGAGAGTCTCACTGATTCCGGAGAAGAAACTCATCCTCCCCTCAGGTTCTGTGACTCGGAGGGTTTTCCTGTATTCTGGACAGGGCGTCTGGTTTGCCATTTTTGACTCCAGGTCTGAAAGACAAAGAGAAGTTGAATCTTCCAAAAAAAAGTAAGCCCACCTTGCCTGCCTGGGATTAAGGCGCTTCGCTGATCTCAGGTACTCCAGGTTCTTATAATCTGTCCATACAAGAAACGGTTCCTTAGCCCCCCCTAGCCAATGCCTCCACTCCTCGAGAGCCAACTTGACTGCCAACAGTTCTCGGTCCCCCACATCATATTGCGCTCTGCTTGGGACAAAGTCCTAGAAAAAAAATGCACATGGGTGAATACTGTCATCAGAATTTCCTTGGCTTAGGACAGCTCCAACCCTGTGTTTGGAAGGCGTCAACCTCCACAATGAACTGTTGTTCCGGGGTTAGGGGACCGTAGAACAGGAGCAGACGTAAATAATCCTTTGAGCTTGACAAAAGCTCTTTCTGCTGTCTCATTCCAAACAACCTTGTTTCTAGATGATGTGAGAGCATTAAGAAGGGGCTGCTACGAGGCTATAATTCCTGATGAACCGTCTGTAAAAATTAGCCAACCCCAGAAACCTTTGAAGCTGTTTGCGTCTGGTAGGGGTAAAGGCCATTCAAGACTGCCTTGACTTTGATGGAAGGGGTTCCACTATGACTTGGTCTGGAGAAATGATGAATCAAGGAATGAGGTGGTAGTGGTATGAAACTCACACTTTTCAGCTTTGACAAACAATTGATTTTGAAGAAACGGAGGAGGAACAGCCGCGGACATGATTTCTGTGGTTTCCAGATCCTGGGAATAAATCAGAATTCATCAAGGTATACGAAAACAACCTTTCCCACCATGTCCCTCAGGACATCATTCACCAATGCCTGAAAAAACTGCAGGGCATTGGTAAACCCAAAGCATTACACAGTACTCGTAAGTGACCAGTGGGAGTGTTAAATGCCGTCTTTCCATTCATCCCCTCCTTGATACGAACAAGGTGGTAAGCGTTTTCTCAAATCCAACTTAGAGAAAGATCTTGGCTGGCCCTGAATCTGGTCGAAAAGCAGTGTTCATAAGTGTAGAGGGTATTGGTTCTTGACAGGTGATGTCGTTTAACACCGTTAGTCGATACATGGTCTCAAGGAACCATCCTTCTTTCCCAAAAGAAGAAGCCTGCCCCTGCTGGAGAAGAAGAAGGTCTGATAACACCAGCTATATTGGACTCATCAACATACTTCCTCATGCTTGGTTCTCTGTTCCTGACAATGAATATACAATCGACCCCTAGGGGGAGAAGTGCCTGGTAGGAGCTCAATGCCACAGTCATAGGGTCTATGAGCTTGGAAGTGCCGTAGCCCTGGACTTGTTGAAAACGTCTCCTTAGTGCATGATATTTCGGGTGTAACCTTAGACAGATCAGGATATGTCTCCTGACTGTCATTCTCCGAAAATATCTGTAGAGGCAGAAGACAGACAAGTGGCCGAGCAGGACTTAGCCCCGGCCCAAAATCTCTTTGGGCTTGCCAATCATATGGGGGTTGTGCTTTTGTAACCAGGAGGCCCCTAAAACAATGGGTAGTTTAGGAGTTGATGATCCTGAATGTGACCTCGTCTGATGATTGCCCCCACAGTGTGAGTTTTATTACCTCCGTCTTGTAGTATGAACTGTTGATACTATGACCATCCAATGCCAGGACATTACGGTGTCAGACGTGGGAAGGAGCTTGATGTCATGTCCCCTGGCGAACGACTCATGCATAAACCTCAGTTCCGCCCCTGATTCAATGAACACTGACACCTGATGAGAAGTAGAAGACAACCTTGAATGGTTGCAGGAAAGAGCATGATGAGACAGAACAGTTGACTTCGGCTCAGTAGAGTTTCTCCTCACCTCTACTGAGCCTGGGCTTTTAACGGACACTTGAATGCAACATGACCCGGTCCACCACAATAAAAACACAAGTTATTCTTCCTTCGTCCGATCTCGTTTCCCCGCAGAAATCTTAGAACGACCCAACTGCATGGGCTCCGGGTCCACAACAGTGATCAGAAGGGGGTGGAAGACCCTTGGGTTCTAGGTGGGGAACAGGTGACTGGAGCCACCCCTGAGGGGAATTAACCCGTCTATGAAGCCTCTCCCCCTCCTTTCTGTGAGCCGCAATCGATGCGGGTTGCCAGGTCCTCAAATTGTGAAGGGAGGCAGGGTAGTCCCAGGTAGCCAGTTCATTCCTTAATATTCTCATTCAAACCTTGCATGAAAGCATCCATTTTAGCATGCTCATTTCCAAAGCTGTCTGCTGCCAGTAATGGAAAGTCAATGATATAAGATGTAACACTTCTCTCTCCCTGTTTAATGGAGAGTACCTCTGGCAGCTTCACGACTAGAAGAACTGGATTCAAAAACCCTGATGAGCTCCTATGAGAATGCAGAAAATAAGAAGCACACGTGATCGAACCATTTGCCACTCAGCAGTGCCCCATTGCTTTAGCCTTTCCGAGAGCAGGGAATAACAAACGCCACCTTAGAGCGCTCAGAAGGTATGAAAGGCTGAAGCTCAAAATGAATCTCACATTGAGTAAGAAAAGCACGCACTGGTCAGGATCTCCCCTAAACAGTTCAGCGGTGCGCGAGTCTAGGTTCTCTTACCACAGCGGAAGATCAGGAACTCTGGGGAACAGCTTGTGGGGACGCTGGCGTGGAAGCAGGAGTCATGATCGCAGCATAGAATCACTTCCACCAGCCGGAATTAAGACGGGCAATAGAGTAATCAACATTAGTGCTCCACTGCTGTGCTGGCGATGGGTCCATCTTTGGCCAGATTTTACTATCACGACCAGAGACAGAGAACCCAAAATTCAGGCCAAAACAAGTGATAAGTAAAGGTTTATCAGAAACTCAAATCAGAGAGCAAGAAAAGCAGCTCCAGCTTCCAGGAACACCCTGAGAACAGAGAGACTAGTTAGTGGCTGAATAAAACTCAGGATCTGCAAGGAGTTTTAGTATAAAGCCACTAACTTCTCAGTCTGGTGATGAAGGCACAGAATCCAGAGAGGAAGAGATCCAGACAGTTAATGAGGAATCTTCCAACAGACTGAAGTCGGATTGCCGACTGATCCAATCCTCCTGGAAACAGCTGACGCTGTGACAGGAACACAGAGAGCTGTGAGATTGTCCTCTTGACAATAAATCAGGCAGACTAGAGAGCCAGGCGAACTCAGGCTGAATAAACAGTGGCTAGGCTGAGACGTAAATCCAGGGACAGAAACAAGGTCGAATTCCAGGGCTAGAGGCGTCAGACAAGGGGCAGGCAGAGACATAAAACCAGAGGCAGAAAAACAGAGTCGAAATCCAAAATCCAATCCGTCAGACAAGGAGCAGGCAAGAGGGAATAATCCGTAAGCCAAGGCAAGGTCATGGAACGAGATCAGTCAGGAAGGAACGCTGGATAACTACTCCCAAATGTTTTCGAAAATCTGGCACCGTCTGCCGGTCAGAGGGCTGTATATAACTGCAGCTCCACAGGTGTGTGGCATGACGGTGATTGCGCAGCAGCGCAGCAGCAGACAGGTGAAGCAGATGAGTTAATTGCATGAGTGAGAGCAGAGCAGGCAGACGGGCCAGAATCATAACAAGAAGTCCATTTTGGTCTTGGACTGGCCTTTGGGTTTAGCCACTGTCTGCTGTAAGCACTGATCATAATCTTTTAACAGAACCTCACTTCAAATTTCCTGAACTATCCCTTAAAAGAACCTACTGTTTACATCGTGGTGCCAGATACCACTCTCACCTTCAGTGCTAGAGTCAGGGCTGTTTTGGCAGCAAAAGGGGGACCAAAATCCTATTAGGCAGGGGTCACAACATTGTTAGGTTATATGTAATGCAAAATACCTGATTATTTTTGTTAAACATCATATTAGTCTTGTTTTCGCTATTTGTTGTTGAAACAGAAAAATCACGTTGTGGTCCAGGATTCCTGTTGCTTATTTCAGGTGAAGTCTGAACAGTAATTAAATGCCCTCATCTAAACCTAATGTGTGTTTATTTTGTAAGAGATGTCACTTAGGGTCCTGCCCTGCAAGAATATATGGGTGATGTTTCTCGCACAGTGCAAATCTTGGTCATCAGAGTGAAAAAAAAAACCCTGCAGTGATAAAGGCTGTGGGCATTATGGGTGCTTATGAAAGGGGGATTATCATAGCAGCTCGCAGATCAACTCTCATCCGAGCAGCGATAAAAATATACATGTGATGAGCGACGAAAACACATGGAGAAGAGGTGCCGAGAACCGGGATTGCAGGCAGTGTTTTATGTAGCCTGACACGGCGAGGAGAGGAGCAGTGAGGTGAACACCCGCTGATCGGGCTGGTGGCCGTCACACGTCGTTATGTCCTTCAGATCCACTTTTCCTAACCGGGGCTCTCCCAACAGCAGCAGCGGGGGTGCGGCAGTGCTCCGGAGAATAACAGCCTACAGAAGCAACAGTTTGCACGATGGTGGAGTCCGGATATCTAAGTTGTGTTAAACTCATGTTTTAATTCGCTAATCAAACAGGCCTAACTCCTTCTAAAAATGCCTAAACGCGTTGGATTAGTTTAAAATTTGACGGCACACGGCGCAGGACAAACGGATCATTTGAGGGAGAGAACACGCATCAGTCGTTGAAGAAGCCAAGGTCTTCCATCTTAACCCCCCCTTTTTTTATAGCGCCTCCACCATAAGGCTTCGGCAGAGGCTGTTCAGCTGCGCTTACCTTCAGCGGCGGCTTCCTCAGCCGCGCCGATCGTTCCTTTCCCCTTCCTGCATGTGAAGGTCTGCTGGGCTTTTTAGTATTTCCCACAGCTGTTGTTATGTAAGGTCTCCATTTCACACACACAAACACCGGAACTCTGGAGTGTCGACGAGCCAGCGCTGCTTTCTGTATCCCTGGAAAGGCTGCGGCGGCAGGCAGAATGTGATTGTATGTGTGTGTGTGTGTGTGTGTGTGTGTGTGTGCGTGTGTGTGTGTTTGTGTGTCTGCTGTGGAGGAAGAGGAGGTAATGGGGATAGGAGAAGGAGGGGAGCTCAGGCTCATTTACACTGGTGATGTAAACGCGTCACAGCTCCTCCACCGTGCAGACAGGAGAACCGCGTCCAGCAGTCGACCGCCTGTACTGCAGCTCCACCGTGAATCCTACTGGTCATTGAGCTCATTATTTGTGCAAATCCAAATAAAGTTTGTCGTTTGTCTCCCAGATCGCCTGAGTTTTGCCCTGTCTAAGTTGGGTTGTCTTAACTTATATAGCTCTTCGTGAATTTCCATGAGTCAGTCATGATGTCCACGCTGCGTTTGAAGACCCATGTAAGCGCATTTCAGCACCACGAACAGCGCTCCGTCTACGTGCTCCTAACTTAACAAAGAGGACTCCAACTGATCACACGACAACACTGAGGGATTTATTCACAGGCAGCACATTAGCTTTGTGTATGGAAATTAGAGTCGGACACGGAAGGTTCCTGCGATTTTAAGGTAAAAGTTCTGTTCCACAGAAACTGTGAACAATAATACCGTAAACAAGATATGTATGTGGACATTATCAACAACGAAATCTGCCATCTTGCAGATTCATTAGCTAGTTTCATTGTGCTTCCTCTACCTTGCAAAATATTGGTATACTTAAACTTTTCACATTTTTTCACATTACAACCAAAACTTTAATATATGTTGTTGGAAATGTATTTGATAGACCAGCTTTTTTGGCTTATGTTGAAAGGGGTACAGTATGTGCTAGGAAAATGTAACCCTGCAGGTCATTCTGAACACACCATCTTCACAAGGTGGTGGGATTAAACAGCTGGTCAGAGTGGAAGTGAAGATGGATATAAAGCAGGATAGTGGTAAGAAGGAGGATGGATACTTTAGGAAAACCTGGACCACATGTTCACCTTTTCAGCAGAACAGCAACATTAAACATACAGTCAATGCTACAAAGAAATGCTTCAGAACAAAGCATGGCATATGGCCTCAGCTTATATAATGCTTTTTTAGACATACTGACCACTCAAAGCACCTTACACTAGAGCCACATTCATCCAATTTCCTTCACAAATATGCAAACATTTTTACACAGAATGGTGAAAAACTTGGATTTAAGTACCGTTCCCAGGGGCCGAGGAAGTGGGTGGGATATAACCCACAGACTTTCAGATCATAAGATGACTACTCTTCCCAGTGAGCCACAGTCGCCCCATTAAATCATACATCTGTTAGAATGGCCTAGTCAAAGTTGAAACCTAAATTAAATTAAGAATCTGGCTTCTGAAAATGGCTTTGGGTTTCAAGCTTGTGAAACAACTTGAAGGTAGAGCAAACTGAAATGCCCTGTATAGTGGGATGTGGAAAGTAACTAAGACACCATTACCTTGCCTTAGGACCACACTGTGTTGTGTAAGCCTGTCTGGGTTTGTTATGTTGCCCAGTGGGCATAAGCTGAAGTAAACTGTTACCTTGCTGTAATCCCCAGTGGGTGTCTGCTGTGCAAAGGTTTGTTGCATATCCAGTGTATGAGGAGCGACACGGCCTCCCACACAAAGCGTACCAACACTGTTATTATTCCAATCAGTCTTCATGTTGCTCAAGCTTTGACATTTTGCACTGTGGTTACATTGTGGAGTTGCAAGCTTTTCTAACTTGACCTCTTTGCATGAACAGCTGCACAAGGAGCTTATCTACAGGAGTTCATTGGAAGAGAATGAAGCCTTGTTTTTCTATCATATTTCCTCATGTATCTCTCCTCTTAGCCCCATGCCTGCTTTTCCAGAGGACAGGGCCATCTGTCCCCAGTGTCACAGTCAATTTAACCTTATTCAACCCTTTAGATCGGCTAGTGCTTAGACCACTGCACAGGCAGGAGGCCTGAGCTGTCAGTCTGCAGTCTAGACAATAGAGCTCCAGCCTTCCCTCTCTGCCTTTCTGTGCCAGCTCACAGACATTGATCACCTCTGACAAGACAGAAACACTTGCTGTTGTCTCGCTGCAGCAGAGCTCCTCATTCTCTCTATCCTGTTATTCCTCTCCTCCTCTTTCTGCAGCAGTGCTCTACCTCCTGAAATGGCGAGTCTTTATTTGAAGAGGATGCTTAATGGTCTTGGAGAGTATAATTTCGGAGCAGCTACTTGCAGAACAAAACTGTATTTATTTCAAACTGAGGGTGTATGCTGTGGAAAAGATATGCAAATGATAAAAGTTGCATTTACATTTTTTAAAAGTTATTGAAATCTTTTTATATTTTGTCACATTATGACCACAAACTTCACCACTTTAGTCAGTACTTAGAACCACCTTTTAATTCATTTAGAATCATAAGTGATTTGCAGTATGTATCTACTAGCTTTACACATCTAGAGAGAGACATTTTTCCACATTCTTCTTTGCTAAATACCTAATATTCAGTCGGAGGCATCCATGATCATCAGTTTTCAAGAATCTAAAATGTATGTAGGCTTGTACTTTGACTGGTACTGATGCATAAATATGACTTGATCTAAACAATTAAATTGTAGCTATGACAGTATGTTTAGGGTCATTCTCCATCTGTACTCCACTACAGTCTAAAGTCTTTTGGAGCCTCTCTCAGGTTATCCTCTTGCTCTGTGTCCTTGTTCAATTCAATTCAATTCAATTCAATTCAATTCAATTCAGTTCAATTCAATTCAGTTTTATTTGTATAGCGCCAATTCACAACACATGTTGTCTCAAGGCACTTCACAAAAGGGTACATACATTCCAATAGTCCTAACATTAAACATGCGTCAGTTCAGTTTTTATTCAAATTGGTAAAAATTTTTTTCTGTCAAAGGGAAAAACCCACGATTGCTCCTCAGTGACTTTCAGCATTCACTCCTCCCGGGTGAGCATGTAAGACAGTGGACGTCCCTGGCGTGACTTTTCAGCAATCCCTCATACGAGCATGCTGTAGCGACAGTGGAGAGAAAAAACCCTTTTAACGAGAAAAAACTCCGCAAAAACCGGCTCGGTTAAAGTGCAAATGCTGCCACCACCTGCTGACAACCTGTGATGTACTTCAAACACTCAGTAGACAAGAATGGGTCTCCATTAGCAGTTGAAATGTAGGATGTCAGAGAGAATAACAGAGGTTACAAAGAAGAATAACCAACACTACAAAAATATACTTCTTCACATACTATACCATCTACTCACTATATATCTGTCCATCCGTCCATCCATCCGTCCGTCCGTCCGTCTAGTATACCATAAAGACATGATTAAAAAATCCCAAAATTATTAAAGCCAGAAAACTAATGAATATGATGTTTCTTGTATTTTTATAAATTATGATGTCTGAATCACTAAAAGGTTTTATATTTGTTACGGCTTATGTTTGTTAGTTGGGCATTGCACAGATACGTTTCGCTTATCAGTATTTTACCCTACTGTACATTTTAAAAGCCCCAATCACCTGTAGGAACTGTTTTTCCATCTTTCCAGGCTTTGTTAATGTTACTAATGTCTTGTAAGCAACTTAATTTAATGTGCTTGTTGTTGGTCTTTTTCTCCATCTTCTTTTAATGGGACTTTATAGCTCCTTAGCAGATTCTGCTTGCTGTAGTACTTCTGCACAAACTGCGCAATTTATTTACTTGCTTTGCTTGAGTTTCCTTTTTGGTATGTGCTATTGCTGTAGGATTTCCATCATAGAGCTTTGCAAAATGTATGAAACCCACCCTGCTGCTGACAGATAGTGTTTAGAGAGAAAAGGCAGTCCTCAGCTGAACATTCTGGAAAACACACACACACACACACACATCTGAAATCAATTTGCTTTTGAAAAACTTACATGTTCTACCTTGTTTCAAAGCATTACAATAAAAAAAAACCTCAGTATATTTTATTGGGCTTAATGTGACCAACACAAATAGTGTATAATTGTGAAGTGGAAGGGAAAAAATATTAGGTAGCACTGTTGCCTTGCAGCAAAAAGGTCCAATGGATGGATGGATGGATGGATGAATGGATGGATGGATGGATGGATGGATGGATGGATGGATGGATGGATGGATGGATGGATGCTTTCCATTCTACTTTATAATTATCCACTGCTTTGTGTTGGTCTATCTCATAAAATCCCAATAAAATACATAAAGGTTTCCATATAGTTAAAAAGTATAAATAGATTTGCTACGCTCTGTATTTTAAAGGTGATGGAAAACCAAAAGAACTCTCAACACAATGAGAAAACTCCCTGTTATTGAGTGAAAATTTCAGCAATGGCCCCAATACGCATGACACTTCTGCTTACCGAAGACTTCTTGCGACACATGTTCTTACTGATACACATTTCTGTACTGACAAGGATCTCTGCTGTCCTTTCCCTAGGCTGCAGTACCACCGCTCTCTCTTCGGCTCTGCTGTCACATAAGTGCACCATTGTTGTGCTGACAACATGAAACTCGCCCCCCCTCCTTCTTGGAGTTTTCAACCTCTGGTGACAGATTTCTTTTTTTCCAATTCCTATTTTGAAAAACTTTCAGTTGAAAATCCACTGCTGTCTTCTGCTCCAGCTACCACGACTTTGTACTGACACACAGTTCAACCCCAAACCTCTAGCAACTTCTGTGCCATCCAAACTCCAGTCATTCCATGTCAGGAGCGGTACATCTCTCTCGTAGTCAGGCTCATTTCTTTGACCTTTCTTCACCCTCATCAGCTGGTCATCGAGGCTGCAGCACATCTCATTTAATTCTAGCCTAAATTCTGCCATTTCATCTCTGTCTCACTCGCTTTGATGCTCCTCATATGGAACTCAAAGTCTCATCTCTCTTCTTCCTGAGTTTCCAGGAACAATCGTACATTGACCTCTCCACCCCTGAAAGACTACACAATTGCTTTCTTTCTTCAATGCTAAAGTGGAAATTCTGACCAACCAAGACGTTTTAAGCTACCTTTCCCTGATACTCAATTCAATGTAATTCAATTTTATTTATATAGCACCATTTCACAACATATGTAGTCTCAAGGCACTTCACAAAGTCGATTCATACAGATTTCAAGTCAGGTACATACATTCCAATTAATCCTAACTTTCGAACAGTGCAGTCAGATTCAGTTATTTATTCAAATTAGTTAATAAGTTTTTCTATCTAAGGAAACCCAGCAGACTGCATCGAGTCAGTGACTCCTCCTGGATTGGCATGTAGCGACAGTGGACAGTCACTGGCGTTGACTTTGCAGCAATCCCTCATACTGAGCATGCATGTAGCGACAGTGGAGAGGAAAAACTCCCTTTTAACAGGAGGAAGAAACCTCCAGCAGAACCAGGCTCAGTGTGAGCGGCCATCTGCCAAGACCAACTGGGGGTTAGAGAGAACAGAGCAGAGACACAAAGAAAACAGAAGCACTGATCTAGGAGTACTTTTTTTAGGGGAAAGGAAAAGTAAATGTTAATGGATTAGCTCCTTTAGTTTTTCATCTAGGAAAAAAAAACAGATAAAACTCTGAGGCCAGTTTTTAAATTTTGGGGTATAAAAGAGAGCATTTACATTAGTTATAGTAAAAGTCAATCAGTAGCTATGTCTAGGAAGAACAGGGTTTAAAACACTGAAAAAAAGGGGCCAAGTGTATCATCGGTAGAAGGTGAGGATTAAAGTTTTTGCAGCAGAAGTTTGACGATGTCCCCTCCAGAAGGTGTCACAGGTAGATACAGAGTCAGGCCAGGTGTAGCTTCTAGGAAGAGGAAAGAGAGAGAACATAACGTTAAAAGCTGAAATAACAGCAAATAATGCAAAATTGGAGAGTAGTATGAGAATGTAGCAGAGAGAGTGAAAGTGGTAATTTTGTCCTCCAGCAGCCTAAGTCTATGCAAACATAATCCCCAGATAGCCAGGGTAAACCTAAGCCACCAACATAAGCTTTATCAAAAAGGAAAGTTTCTGCCTCACGGACTAAAACTGGGAGCTGCTACTCATGCATACAGGCATGAAGCATGGTCAGGGTGTGGGTTGAACTTCCAAACCAGTAATCAATTTTTGCATGATTCTGATACAGGCTCTTGCCCAACAGAATAGTTTTTAATCCCTGGTATGCTGTTCATGGAAGCATACAGGAAGCTCAAAATTTGATTTAACATTTACAGAAGCTACAGTACCCAGTAAAAGTATGTTTACCCCCTAAACTTATTTAAAAATGTGTAAAGTAATAAGCACCACCTTTAGTGTGCTTTGTTGTGATTTTATCTAACAGGCCAACACAAAATAACATGTAGCATGTCTCCACCAGTTGCAGATCTAGAGTTTAAAATCTTTGCTCGTTCAATTTTGCAAAAACACTCAAATCATACATATTAGATAGGGAGAATATATAATTATCAAATTTCAAGTCTCCTCATTTGAGTTTAGGTGCGGATGACCAAGCCATTCTGAATATGCTTTGATCTAAGCCTTTCTATTGTGGCTCTGGTAGTATACTAAACATTACTGTCCTGCTGTGAGGTGAATATCTGCTCCAGTCTCAAGTCTTTTACAGGCTCTGACAGGTTTTCTCTTAGAATTGCCCTGCATTTAGTTCCATCCATCTTCCCATATACTCTCCCATAACTCTTGTAAGCTTCCCTGTTCCTACTGAGCACAACATGATGCTGTCACCACTGAGTTTCATGAGGGGATGTTGTGTTCATGGCGAAGTGCAATGCTGGTTTTAGCATTTTGCATATAGGCCTAAAGGTTCTGTATTGGTCTACCCTGAGCCCCCCCTCATACATGTTTACTCTGTCTCAATGTGCAGGGCTTGTGGCAAATTGAAAGCGCGAACAATGGCTTTGTTCTTGCAACACTTACATAAAAGGCAGATTTGTGGAGTGCACAGTTAATAGTGGTCCTGTCGACAGAGTTACCATAGCCTCCTGGCTGTTTTTGCGAAATGTCTTGAATGGTTAGCAGTACAACTGCAGAATATATTGTTCGTAGCACCAGTATGTGCACAATTACTATTGCAAAGGATTGTTTAGGGGCAATAACTGGTGGCTCAGGTTTTCAAAGGCCAGTCAGCTCCTCTCGGTCTGAGGCGAAGGTTCTCAATCCCCCCCCTCGGTTGGGTGTCACTCTCTGCTGCAAGTATGTTGGTGTCTTGTTCACGGGTGAGGGTAGGATGGAGCGGGAGATAGACTGGATTGGGGCCTCGCCTGCAGTAATATGGGCACTGCTCCAGTTGGTTATGGTGAGGAAAGAGCTGAGCCAAAAAGCAACGCTCCGTCTACATTCCAACCCTTACCTATGGATCATGACCGAAAAATCCTGGATACAAGCGGCAAAATGAGTTTTCTCTGAAGGGTAGTTGGACCTAGCCTTAAAAATAGTGTGCGAAAATTTCTCATCTGAGGAGAACTCAATTTAGACCCGCTGCTCCTCCTCATCAAGGAGTCCGCTGAGGTGGTTCAAGCATCTGATTAGGATGCCCCTGGACGCCTCCCTTCGGAGGTTTTCTGGGCATGTCCCACTGGGAGGAGACCCTGGGGAAGAATCAGAACTTGCTGAAGGGACTATATATCTGGTCTGGCCTGGGATTGCATAGGGATTCCCCAGATTAAACGATGTTCCTGGAGGAGAGGCATGTCAGTATTTCCCTCCTGTACCTGTTGTCCCCACGACCTGATCTAGGATCTAAGCGAAGTTGGATGGACATTCCCTGCCTTTGGATCCCACACCTGATATCAATTTAGCATGTTCTGTGAGATATTTAAAGGTTAGTATTTTATATTTTGTTTTCTAACCTAACTCTGCTTTAAACTCCTCCATAGAATTCTTCCTGACCTGTCTGCTGTTCCTCGGTCTTCATGATGCTGTTTGTTCACTAATGTTTTCATTCATGGAAATTTGTGGTTGTAATGTGAAAAATTGAATGTATTATTTTCAAGAACACTTTATTTACTCTATATTGGACAGTTTGCACTGATACCGATGCCAACCTCGATAAAGTCATTTGGATACAGCTTCAATGTTGACATATTATTGTTAGTTTTGCACCATGAGGCATGCTGCTGTGTGAGATGTGCTATCTGTAAACACCAGTATTGTTTTGACTTGTAATCAGAAGAAACGCTGTAAACATTTGCCAGATTTATGTCTTCTAAACCTAATTTTCTGTTCTCTGTTTTTAAATGATTAAATGAGAATCCTGATACATGAAACACTGCGCCGGATACAGTTTAAGCTGCCTGGCTCTCTACTGGAAGCTGAATCAATTATTGACTTGCCAATATATTCAACACACTCTCCAAGAGAACTGCTGCACTGAGTCAGATCACAGCCTAAAGCCAGATTAGATATGCACAAAGAATAAGGTGCAATATGAAGCAACCTAACAAAGTCAAAGCACTGCAGGCAGGATAGGCAGGGATTATAACATATAAATCATAATTTCAGACTATTCTTGACTTTTAAAAATTGTCAGATTTTTTTATTTTTATTTTGATTTAAAGCATTGAAATACAGCTTTCATAGAGAAAAGTTATTTTATACACATTCTAAGGAAAGTGCACATTAAGCATGCATCTGGGGCACTAATGGCTGCAGTGCTGCGCGCAGGTTTGTAAAGTGATTGCATCAGCTTAGACAACAAACCCAAAAAACTGCTGCTTTTTTTCTACAACTCATCTGGGTTCCTGCTGTTGGTAGTTTTAACCAAACATTGGGTCAAAAAATGTGACCCAAGTCGATGATTAGAGAACAGACTAGAAGGAGCCTTATCATTCTTCACAGTCAGCCATGTTGAGCTGCACTACAATCTAAATTAGACTGAATCTCTTTCACAGAATCAAATTAGAAATAGTCACATGGTAAAAGGATGCTATGTAATTCAATTCAATTCAATTCAATTTAGTTTATTTATATAGCGCCAATTCACAACACATATAATAATTTTAATGTCAGTGGATTGTATTTATGACTTCAGTAACACTAGGGAATCAGTTTGTTTACTTAAGATAACGTTAGCTTTTTCTTTTTCGTTTTTGTTTTAAGGTGCTTTTACTGACTTTTAAAACTATTTAGCCATACATACTGCTCCCAATCTGATCTCAGACTGATCTCCCACTTATTCTCTTACAACTCTCTATTTTGTCTCAGTCTGTTAGCTTTTGAAACCAACATGTAAACTTAAACAGGCTGTTCTTTAGCTGATCAATATTTTAGGACCGTTGCCCTAAAAAACCCAAAGCAGAACTAAAATTGTTAAGAAAAAAGATTCAATATTAAGTAGCACCAATGTTCTTATTGATTTCTCCAAATATTTGTTCATAAAGAACATACTTGGCCTGTTTGAGTTTTACAATAAGCTGATGGACAGGTTGCCCCACATGGTGAAGCCACCTTCATGAAGGGCATCAATTGTCCGGAACTGACGTCTATTTTTGTAAACCTCCCTTGCCATCCATCATCAAACGTTTCAAGTGGGATTTAAGTCAGGAGAACATTTAGCATAGTCTAAATTGGGCTGCAGTAAGCATCAGTAAGGACCTTCACTTAAGTCAAGGCAGATCCTGTTTTTTTTTATATCCAGCCCTTCTCAGAACCTTCAGGATCTTTTAAGAAATTAAAAATGACTAGGTTACTGCATTGAATCTCAGCAGAGGTCTTGTTTGTGTAGATCAACAAGCCTGCCACATTTAAAGACAAAGCCTTTTTGCTTTTGCCCTCAGGTGGTCATAAGTGTGAGGATGTCTGACAGTATATGCCATGAAATGTGCTGATTTTGACTTTATAAGGCTAATAGCCCTAAACCTTTAACCAACTAAAACTCTGAGTTTGAATCCAGTGTTCAATCATTTCCCTCCTATTTCTTTTGCTGCTTGCTCATGTTTCTTCTTTTTTGCATTTTGAATCTCTAGTTACAGTTTAGTTAAGACGTAAAATCTGGAACTTCTGTAATGTCTTTCCTGATCTCAAGATTCTGTTCAGGGGTTTGAATAAAGGTAGGATCAAACTAAAAGCCCAAAGTACTGCTTCTGATGTTTCTTATGCTTTGCTTGCTGAGTTCTACCTAAACAGAGGAACTGTCTTTCCCTCATTGTCTACAGTCTATATAAAAGTTGAATATTCCCTCATGCACTGTAATTTAAAAGTTCTTGGAAGTAACTTACACTTACCTTTAAAGGAACAATCTTGCAACTATAACGAGCAGTGAGATATTCGGTTTCCTTGCTTTGTGTCATTTATAGTACTGCAGGTGGTGTACTGTGTGCTTTAGTGAAATGACATTTGTATTCAGTCTGATGAGACATATTCAACATCTTTCACCCAAAATATCCACAATCCCTTCTCCACACATGTCTAAACTATCTCAGCCTTTCCTCACTAACTTTGTCATAAACAGTAAAACCCAAAATCCCTCTGTATCTCTCCCAAAACCGGTTTTCTAATCGCTAAACCATGAGGCATATACTTAAAGGGATAACTCCCTGTACCTGAAATTGAGTAAAACTACATTACCAGGGACAGTGTACACAAGGAGAACATGTAAACCTCAGAACTGAACATCATAAAGTCTCATGAAGAACCTTCAGCAGCAGATGTTCCTTGTGAATTATGTCCACACAGTCATCTCCACCACCCAGGACTTGCTGCGAGACAAGTTTTAACAAATACACCAGCATTAAGCCCAATAGTTCAAAGGTTGACATTGTTAGAAAAACATTTTTAAGCAATTTTCATTGTCTTCAATGACTACAGATGTAAAAACTAAAACTTAATTTTAACCCTGTTCCTTTGCTTTAAGCTGCTTAGGTCTAAAAATAT